>JACMIF010002897.1:0-16263 GCA_014805445.1 Diplogasteroides magnus
GTTCAAATAGATTACATGTACTGAGAATCTATTCTATGAGCTATTCGATTGCCCTGCGGGATTTGGCTTTAGATTCCAGAAAATGATGTTTTTAGAAAACGACCGTAAGCCAAATCGTTTCTTTCTTGATATTTCCCCCTTCATGGCTTCTCCAAAGCCAAATCAACCCCCTTTTTTGCGGTAGCCCATTTAAAGTGGTCCATTGGTTCCATGTCCTATCATCATGTTCCTTTGTAGGAGAAGAATGCTTTTGCCGCTGGAGAGGATAAGGAAAATGGAAATTCCAAAGTGACTTTCCCATCGGCAGTCGAAATGTCTTTATAACCACATTAGTGAATTGGTAGTTTGTGAAGGATCCTCAAGAATGTTCTGACTCCTTTTTTGCATGCTCAATCCCACGAGTTCACTGATTCATAAATCGGGAATATCCTTTTCTTTGTGTTTTCTCCTACTTGAAACTGTACATTGTATCTATCTATTATTCTATTCATTTTTTCGCTCCTTTCACTCTTATACTGGAATGCTGCTGAACAGATAAACATGTATACTAGTTGATAGTTATTATCGTCGAAGGGAATATGCTCTCTAATTGAAAGGACGGTGTTTCATTGGTATATTGACTGTACCTCATCATCAGATGGTATTACTTCATTCTCATTATGTACACTAGACATTCGCACACAGGAAGACTGCTCTCGATCAGCTTTTAATTTGTAGTTTGTAGATTTTATTCTATTTTTTTACAGACGACACACCTCTGCGCGAAACCAGCAAAAAATCAAATGTGCCAATTAGGCGGTATGTGAAACTAATATATTATCAACTGATTTGAGTATAAAATGCTGAAATACCGCCCGTTTTAAATATCCTGAACCGGAATTGTCATTTGTACGTTTCATCAGCAGCATAATCAGCTTCAGCTGTAATTTCTTCATTCGCTTGCTGATAGTATTTAATCATTAAAATACAAAATTATTATATAAAATCGATTGTAGGTTATTGTTTACCTAGGAATATCACACGTGTGGATAACTCACTCCAGCGATTAGATGGCGCGTCTGTCTATTTCTCCATCGTGGCACAAATTTTCAACGCACTTAAATAAGAGCAAATGGCTTGAGGAGATAAAGGAAGCACTACTAGATGCTCTCCTCTTCCCCTCGTTTTTTCGCTTTTGTAGTTGCGATACGAAATACATTCTCTCCCACATCGATTTCACTTTCTAGTTTGTGTGCCGTTATTGCCAAATGTTGTAGGTCGAATTGATAACGGATTTGAGTAGCAGGGCGAAACAAGCATTGACCTAATTGAAACTCAGCTTACATGTAATGTATTTGAAACATATACGAAATTACGATTAACGGTCATCATAACTGGCGATCGACTTATGGAACGAAATTGCATATTTTCTGTCTAAACGCATTGGCGAGTTACTGTCTCTGAAGAATGATAGACAACCGATGGCAAAAGAGTACAGACAGTGAAAATGCAAATGTGTTCAATAAGTCGATCACAAATCATAACGAATTTTTTTATAATAATAGTATTCAAATTAAAGAGAGCACAGTCTCTAGTCTCGCCGAATATCAACCAGGCATGCATGAATAATACCTTCGCAATCAGAACATGTCGTGATTATCGTTATGTTATTGTATGCCTTTTACCGTGATGCGTGCAATATGTGATAATTTGAGCAACTCTGTGGTAAAGCAAATGAATTTTATTATGCATTTCCAAAATGGCGATCCAGGATCAAAAAGCTATTAGTCCACAGCTTTATTTACTTGGTGAAACACATCACCGAGGGGTTGATGACTATGATAATATATAATATTCTGTTTTATCTAGTACGCACATTTCAGCTCATATAAATATTGTTCAAAATTGTAAGTTGCACAATTGAACATGAAAAAGAAGTATTTCGTATAGTAGAAAATTATGAGAAGTAACTACTTTTATTCGCAATGAGAATGACATTGACATTATTTCATACACCAGCCGGTCTTTGCTCTGACTTCCTCCTCCAGTCTCCACAAGCTTCGATTTTTCCTGTTGGATTCACGTTGATGGCCTAAAATATACCACCCGTTGCATGAAAGACCCCCGAATTTATGCTCGAATTTAGTGATGTAGACATCGTAATAAGTTTCAAAAAATCATGTTGTACGACCATTTTGGCACAAATGTCCAACTCGTACAATACCTATTGTCTATTGATTGAATTATTTTTCAAGAGAGAAATCTGTCAACACCTGGACTATTCCATCAGTTCCGGTCGCATTTGTGAATTCTTGACCGTATTTTGACTTCAATTCCATCTTCAGCGCCTAAAATATCGGATTTTCGACTCACTTTCAAATGTGTTTCACGATCTCATTTTAATCGTAGATATTCATTTACAAGATTTGGAATTTATGTGTTTCACAACATACTTAAATACCGTTTTATGGATTCTAAGCAATTGATGTCTTGAACTCTTTTTAGAATCCAGTATTAAAATGAATTCCCATTAGCAGCAGCTAACCTCCGGTAAGAAGTCTTCAGCATACAGTAGATTGGGAGTGAATTGGTTGTGCATCATGGGACCGTCAATTGCCTCCTGTTAAGAATGAAACGTTTTTTGCCAGAAGTCCTTTTGTATTTAGTCAGAAAAAAGAAAACAACTAACAGCTGGAGAGGTGGATGGACTCATGCTATGAAAAGTAATTATAGTTGTACGATTGACAGGGCAATTGCATTTCCTGTCTCTAATTCTCCTCTACCCAGATGCCAAACTTCATGAGAGACGGCCACGTAGCGGACCGCTAGTATTTTAAATCTTCATTCTTTTTCATCTTTATTTTATTACAAGTGCTCTCTAAGTTGCTCATCACGCGCGTATGTTTCACTCAAGATTTATATTTTCTAAAGCGACGAAAATTTAATGGAAAAAGCCTTTCTGGTTTTGCAAAAAATAAACTACAAAATATCCAAATAACATAAAAAAATCATTATTGTCGTCATTCACACTCAGTCAATCGCCCAACAATACAACAATAGATAATGCAAAATATGACAAACCTTGACATTCTCCCCAAAGACGAGCGTTCTGATCAGAGCCTTGGCTGTAGCTGAGATGATCCTGGAACCACCTGATCCTCCAGCCACCATCCGGACCTAAACCCGCGCCGGATAAGCTTCACGATTCGTTGGGAAGGAATTTACAAACCTTCTTCGTCCTCGTATCATACACCACCAGAGGACTCATGCTGCTCATCGGTCGCTTGCCGGGCTGGATGAAATTAGATTCGGACGGGGCGTATTTGTATCTGAAAGAAGAACTACTGAAGCGTGAAACACAAAGACAGCAGATGGACATTAGGGCCATACTGTTGAAATATTCACTAGTCATGACTAGGTAGATGTCCCATCAATCACAATCGTGACGTAGCTGTCAGTATTTACTCACGAATTGAATACGCCGGGCGATGAAAAATCGTCCATCTCGTTGTTCCAAATGATGCCAAGCGCTTCGGATTCGACGGCGGCTCCGAACCACCTAGGCAGAAACAGTTGTTTTTTGCGGATTTTCTCCCCGGTTTATATCAGTTCAAGAATTCTATCCATCTTGGTGAGATATGCAACATGACCTTTATTTGTATAAATATTTCTTGGGTATGCAGTAGTACTAGAACTGTGCTTCGGTTTCATAATAACAAAAAAACAAATTGTCATTTCATTCGCTTATGTTAGATCCGCGTTTCTTGGACAGCACGGCCCCATCTACCGCATTCAAGAGTCGCAATGCGGTAGACTCCACCTCTTTTCTCTGCAGAAGCGAATCGTTTCTGATAATTGGCTCACATAAATACCAGTTGCAGCACATTAATAAACAATTTTTCGGCTAAATATGCTGAAGACAATTTGTGTCTTCCGCACCTTGTACGATGGAAACTTGTTTTTCACTTGACTTTCTATCCCGAAATACCTGTTGACAGTAGACGTTGCAGACACTCCATTGCCCTCAGCATCCAAAATGGAAACGTGCGACGTTCCGAAATCTGCTTTCTGTAAAAAAATTTTTTAGCATGAAATGTGATTATGCAACACTAGATGAATATATAATCTCTTATTGCTTGAGTGTCAATGACTGTGTTCCAGCGGTTGTAATAAATATTATACAAATGCAACCTGAACAATCTATAAATATCAATTACCGCTGCCTTCCCATCGCCTCCATAGTACTCTGAGGGCTGAGCGTGAGGTTGCATCTTCGTAAGGATTGAGGAAGTGAACTCTCTGGTGGTCATCTTTTTGGATAATTCATCTGCTTCTGGAACAAAGGCCGAATCGCCCAGAAGTGTTCTGTAATGATTAGTAGACATATACAAATGAGACTATAAACTAGTATGGCCGGTCCATGCAATTCTATCTTCCCAAATCTCTTCCCAACGGTCGTCTCTCAAACTCATAATCAACCACTCGGAGGAGAACGGGCAGATAAGAAATACTTGAAACGCCCATACTATTATAAACGAATGCATTCAATGAGTCTGCTCATGCTCATTTCGAGTTGTCTAATGATTAGCTTCTCAGTGGAAAGAAAGAAATATTTAAATATGGTGAAATAATTCAGACGTTTAGCTCAAAGATCCGGCCATTTGTGACGCACTTTTCATTCACCCACCTCTGTGCATATGCGAACTTCAATGACTCCGCGTGGTCATGGTATACACGGGCTTCCTGTCGAAGTTGATGTACGGTGCCGTTTGGGTAGAGGTCTCAACACTTCATTATTATAAAAATCGTTTGTTTTTCACAGATATTATCACTTCCCAAGACACTTTGTATATCCTAAAAAAAAGTAAATTTCAAGGTAATAACTGATAATAAGACCAGGAAATAACGAGCAAACCCACTGCTCATGAGTCCAAGTATGAGCTGCGTGACTGCAAATCCACTGGGAGGGGGACCGCCGCAAACTGCGAGACCGTCCCTGAACAAAGATCAATGGAAATATTCATGCTTCCAAAACGAAAGCGTCCCTAGTCTACGTATGTTTCACGTGGTGCATTTACACACATATAGGCGTAGAAAAAATAATGCATGAGTACTCTCAATCTCGGAATTTAACAGTTAGAAGAGCAACCAGATAAATGAATGTTTCATTTGATATTGATAAACGCAATCTGTTACCGAGCAAGCAATTACATAGTGATCCCGATGTACTTCAGAAATAATACCGAATTAAAACCCCAAATCGGCGGACAGACAATTTTCATAGATTAGAAGGGTGCAAGACTACAGCGTAATGGACAATTGCTCTATCGTGCCAACATTCTCACGGCGCGATTTTCCATTTCATCATTATGGCGCAAATGTCCATGGCGCACTTGTCTTTCACCCGCATTAGAAACCTGAAGTGATCGTTGACCAACGCGTGTTCATGAACTCGGACGCGGTAGTTCTCCAGGTCGGATTTGTTTATGAGACCTCCTGTAAGGGTTCAGTTATGACCATTTTTCTCGAACGCAACTGCTACAAAAAGCAGTAATGACGGAAAGCAAAGGGAATGAAATACGTTTCATCGGGATGATAAATGTGGGATAGGAAAACAGAATCGGTAGTGCTTTACCGCGTAAATACTGCTACGAAAATCCGTGTTATTGAGACATGACAAACTAGGGTGTCGTTTACGAGACGATATTGACAGCCGTTCATTATTGGCCGTCTAGCTTCATTCTTAGCGGTTGTCTCTGAGAAGAGAGAGAGACAACCGCTAGGAATGAAGTTAGGCGTCTGAACGGCTGTCAATTACGTCTCGTGAGCGACACCCTATGACAAACCATTCTCTCTCATTTCCCTATCTACGATATCCGCGAATTCTCCACGGTAGAATAGTTGCACGGGATCGGAGGCCTCGGCGATCCTTTTTAGGGTTTTCGCCAACTTCAAACGAGGAATTCTCTCAGATATCTTGTAAGAGGAGTTGGTTGAAGGATTGATCCAGTTTCTGAAACAGAATGTACCATATTATTAAAGCTTTTGTAGATTTTTTAATGAGAAATCAATTACTAGTAAATGCCACTAATAAATATGTCAGCTAAACACTGTGTCATTTCATCTCTTCCCTTGTAATTGTTTTAGGACCGTGTAGCATGAAAAATAAACGAAATTCGGTTAGATTTAGAGAAAATCAGGGTCTTGTTTCACAATGTTTCTTTTTACTCCAATTTACGTTGTGCTAACGAAAAATCCCGTTTCATGCCATTCTATAGCCTGGTTGAAACTCATTTGTCACCTCATACTATTCTCTTGTCTGAATCTCTGCTCCATCACTCTCATAACTTGTTCAGTGTATTCGGACACGGGAACGTCTTCCTCTAGCAATCTGAATTGAATGAGATTTGCAGTTTTTTTATTTAGTTTTCTGGTTTTGGTACTAGTTTGACCTACAGTCTGACCAACGGGAAAACAACGGATTCCCCCAATAGTAAATTACGGAATAGAGTATTCGTTAAAGTGTGTAGTCTGTAGTCTCTGGTATTCGGAATTTGCAGGAAGTTAACCGCTAGATCATCTTCCTACCCTAGTGTAAATAGTTTCTAGTCTCGTGCCTATTTGACAGGAACAATTGTGGTCCATCCTATGGGATGAAATGGGTGGAAACTTGTGCCAAGTCGATGAAATAGACAGGTGATTTGTTTAGTTTCACAGCTCACATGTCTACTTCACTATAACGCGTACATGTCTATGGCAATAAAGAATTAGAATTAGAAATACAACTAACTAAGTGTAAGCACTCAACATCAGAAGACATTGAATGAAAGTGACTCAATATTTTGTTTATTCGGAACCTTACACAGGACAATTACCAAATGCAAAGGAGAAACTCGATATTATAGCGAACTTGAAACTTAAAGCAATCGTCCCACTTGATAGTTGGTCTGACGAGATCCGCCCAAGCGACTCGTCCTGATCCAAACCGACGGAATATTTCCCAGTAGCCAGCGAGTTCACCGGGTACGGCAATAGCCTTGAACCCTGAATAGAATCTTTCAACGGAAAGGATTCAGAAATCATATGAATTTGCTTCATGCATATTTTGATTTAGCACGATGCGTGTATGTTTCAATGAATACGCATTTACACTTATTATATAAGTCACAATAATTGTCTTTCGATCTATTCATCCAATCTATCAAGTTCAACAGCCAAGGTAATCATTGTTAACGCTCGAGCTTTGGGCGGCGAGAATACGCTGAGGGTGAGAAAATGAATGAATGAAGAAAGGTAGAAATGATGCATGTCCTTTGGCTCGAGCCTTATCTGGGGATACTACGGTGGCAAATTTCCTAGGCTCACAACTCTTTCGCCCACCGTATCTTCCCATGTTCGCGTCTTTCACAAACATGTCGATGGTCGCGGCAGCTGGGGCTGTTTCACGTGCGTCGATGGCAATGCATCTGTCATATCAAGTACTGGTTATCGATTGATTTTATGTAGTGGTGATTATCGATTGATTTACCTCTGATACTCATCGCAGTGAACTTGATGCGATGACAGTGTTTTTCAGTGTGATATGACAGTGTTATACAGATCGACGACTGCTATTCTTTTAATTCATCGGTTATATTCATGAGCTGTTGCATATTTCTACCTAGTAAAATGAAGTAGCTGACCTTCCTGTAGTCCTGTTGTAGATTGTCATAAGGAATCCTCCCCCAAGTCCACTACTTTGTGGATGAACTGCACCCAAACAGAACATGGATGCTATGGCTGATTCAACTGCATTACCACCGACAGAAATGATGCCTCTGAAAAAATAAGTATTAAAATAATGAATAGCAATGGAAAATAAATGAGCTGCCTAATATTTATTAGTTTCACACGGGTTTCAAAAGAACTGCTAAACAAACATTGACAATGTAGAGTATCTTTCTGGTATAGAAATATTAAATGATCAGAGGACGACTATATATTAGGGTGTCGTATTCAGGCATTACGTATATCTGTTTGTCTTTGCGCATTAGTGACTCTCCCGCTCATCATGGATAACAGATGAGAATTAGTAAACACACAACTATGGTCGATTTATACTAAGGTGTCGCAAATGGGACTATATTGACAGCCGGTCAAAATTTGCATCATTTCTATGTCTGCGTCTATAATTTCCCGGTCGTGTTTTCAACTTGAATCCACCACTAGTCATGACGGCTGTCAATATAGTCCCATTTACGACACCCTAATTTATACCCGAACTCGTCACCCTACTAGACTTACTTCCCGATGTGAGCACACAGTGTATTGTCTGTGGTCACTGCGAACTTATCAAATTCGCCCATTATTGAGGCAGAGGGAGGAGGCCATTCGAATGACTGAACGAGGAACAATTATACAAGATAGGTAAATAAACATTTGTGCAAGTGTGTTTCAGCCAACGAATAAATACCCAGTTTTCGGGTTGCAACAGATGACAGAAATTTGATAAATATTATAAAATAGTAATCGAACCTCAGCCTTCGCAGCGGTCAGCATAAACATCAGCAGCATAATGACGAGTACAGTCGTGATTGCAATGGCGACAGCAATGATTAGAAGACATCTCAAATTCAGTTTTCTTCTTCGGCATAGATAATGGCGCCATCACGGTGAAAACAGCACTTGGTGCACGGAAAAGTCGTAATCTTGCCCATTTCACAATTACGGGAACAAGTGGCTGTAACGGATTTGCGTTTCAGCAAACTTAAAAAGGTAAAAGGTCTACTATTATCAAGCGCATGTGCTGAGGAGGGGATCTGCTGAGGCAGTTCCTAGCAGAGGATTCTCCCTAGACAGGTGCTCCCATTTCATTTTATCCGGTTCTATGCTTTCCATGGCTAGCCACTACCAAGGGCAAGTGTGCCGACGAACAGACCTTTTCAGCCTAGCAGAATTCTTATGGGCCTCTGGATGATTAAGTAGATTTTCGTGAGCTGGGGAAGAGTTCGACATTCGGCCTGATCTAATAATGAACCTTATTATTGTGGAATACCAACTTGATATTCCGAGTACACACATTCCATCTGGCTGACGACTGTGCACTCCCGAATTTGCGTGCTATTTCGTCGTTTCTCTGACCATTAGCCATGATTTTGAATAGGTTTCACGCTCAACATAAAGAGGCTGACTTTCAATTCCGTTTACCACAATAATATGATATGCTGAAAAAAAACCGGAACGCGTCCAAAAAATTGATAGATGATTTTAACACGGTGCTAATCTACTCTCAAATGGCTGCTAAATCCCACGAACAAATAGACAAATAAAGCGTTCAAATGGGTTGGAGCGAAGATAGATAGAGCAAACAGTTCACGATGATTCGAACGAGGCATCAAACTGGGGTAGGTATTGTGGGAATGAAACGACAGAATTTTAAGTTATTACATGTACAGGAGTACCAGAAATTGCAACGAGGCAAAAGGGATTTAAAGAAGGTTCGAGCACGCTGCTACGAACTGTCTACGGGGTTTGATGATTGTAAGGCGACTGGTGGCTAACACACAAGTTTGTAGTGGTTGCAGCACACAGACTACATATATGTGTGATCAAACAGATCGACGGGGTGGGAGGGCAAAGAATAACAGAACGTTGATCACAATAGGCAATGATAGCGAAGGAACTAATGTGCGTAGACCAGGTTGATATTTCGAATGGCTGACGACTAGGCATTCTCTAATTTGTGCGTCTTTTCTCCGACCACCAGTCGCAATTTGGACTATGTTTCAACGGCATTATACATAGGCTGAATTACATTTTGGTTCACACGAATAATATATTTGATAATGTATGCGTGCTTCTCAAATCCTTTCTCAATTCGAAATGTCTACCATTCCGTACCTACAATCATTTGGCACAAACTGCGCATAAACTAGAAAATGCAATCGACGAGAAATTGTATCTCATGTGCAACTACAAAAGGGGAACAAACGAGGGGAAGTGAAGAAAGAGAAGAGAGCCATTTGCCCATGAGAATGACGACAATAATGACACACGTTCCCAATTAGGATTTCTAAAACGGTAGTAAAGTGCATTTCTCATTCGTCTAATCCACTCGGAGCGGTTGTCTATCGCTCGTAGAGACAACCGCTGCGTGGAGATTAGACGAATGATAAAAGCCCTTTACTACCGTTTTAGAAACCCTACTCCCAAGCTACTGTACACTGAAGACTTCTTCCCGGAACTTGCACAACGATGCACTACATATGCACAAAAAATTTATTTTGTGATACTCTAGATTACTGGCAAGTTTGGTGCCACTAAGTTCAAAATTGAATGTTTCGAAAATTTTCGGTTTTTTTCCATAACTTTCTTGTGGATTGAGGGCATGAGGCCTTAAAACGCTGGTTTCTTCGGCAAATAATTTCCTGTTTTTAGAATATCTAACATCGATTAAACATCGACCGATTCTTGCATTCTAGCATCGAAAACATAATGAGTATGCGTTCGGGCTGGGAGACTTGGCAATACGGCTAGCAGTTTGTCTACTTTTTGGGTTATGTTTCAGTGCTGCTATATGCTATGCATCCCATCTCAACTGTTATACCTAGGAAGCGCATCTCATTTGAATGCCACCCTGTGTTCTGTGAACTCTCTCATTTTGCTTCTATTTCATATTTTCTCTGTCCCCAGACGTGCTTTAGAATATATTTGACCCAGACTAAATATAGAAACATGAGATTCTGAGAAATAGTTCAATTGGGATGCATAATATTCGAAGATATGCAGCATGTGAAACATAACCCAGAAAGTAGTCAAATAACATACCATACTTTATAAACACAATACTACTGCTTGGAACATAAATGCAAAAATGATACATTTGTCATCGACGAAAGATGAAAACGTAAAAAATATAAAAAAACATTCATGGCTCCGCAAAATTCACGACACAGCGCAAAACTCCCACTAAAACATTTATCGTAAGATGTCACAAATCCACTATATCATTTTGAAGGGTTTTTGCCACGCTTAAAATCACATAGGTGTGGCTACTTGGGACACAAGTTGGGAGGCAGATTAACTTTTTGTGTAAGCGATGCATTTCTGCCCTCGTGCTTTTATTCTCTTGTAAATATTCTTGTGCTTGTCCTTCAGTTTTTCAGCTTGCGAAAGTCTCCAAAAAATAATAGTGACCAAAGAAAGAATTACTAGTCTGTTGAAAAGAACCAAGTAGCGCAAGCGCGTCACTCACGCTCTTCAACGAGTCACATTTGTGGCACGGCTAGATACCAGAGGGAAGGATAGGGGAGCATTTGTGACCTAATCAATGTGAAGAATCTTGGCCATCCAGCAATGAGACTGTATTCTTCTTATAGAGAGCAGTTGATCTGGCTGAAGACTGAAAAAAATTGCGCTCTATTTCGTCATTCCTCTTTCTCGTTTTACAAGTTTCATGAAAAAGATCTATTATTGTTTATGACAACTCTGTTTACATTAATAATATAATGCAATTTCAGTTAAAGCAATGGTGGACTGGTCAATCGTAAAGGGAATGTGTTTTATGGCATACTCATTCCTATGGTTGCTGAGTCTCCAAGTGGATTGTGAGTATTTAACAGTTTCTTATTCTTAGTTTCAGGCAGTATTAGCTTCTTATTTTTATTTTCTATAAATCACGAATTATTTAATCATTAAAGAAACATGTTTTCATAGATTTTCACCAAAAACCGAGAGAGAAGAGCAAAAATAAGGGTCGAACTGTACAACTAGTGTTTCTAAATCGGCCGTAAAGTGTGCATTTCTCATTCGTCTAATCCATCCGCAACGGCTTTCGAACACTTTTAGAGAAAACAGCTCAGGGGGAACAGACGAATAATAAGTACACTTTACTACCAATTTAGCAGCCCTATATATTACTCATCCTCTCTGAACTGTTGCTCTAGTTTATTTATGTCACAGTTGAAACATACTCCGTAACGACGAAATAGCGCGTAAAAATGAGAGAACAGGGTGGCATCCAGGTGTGAGACGCGTACTAGAAATAACAGTTCAGATAGGATGCATAATAAAAACGTCGCTTTTTTCAGTTGGTTCGGTGATCTCCCTGAATGTTGAAGAGATGGCAGCGTACAGCCTTGATGAAGATACATTGACTGAATCTATTCGCGATGCACTTGTCAACAATCGACATGTACTGCAAAATGAGAATGCAAGCAGTCTATATTACTGTGGAAACCTACTTGTTATACCGAGTACACACACTCCATCTGGCTAACGACTGTGCACTCTCAAATATGCGTGCTATTTCCTCGCTTCTCTGGCCGTTAGCCATGATTTTGAATAGGTTTCACGCTCAACATATGGAGGCAGACTTTCAACACCGTTTACCACAATAATTCCTGTTATTTCGAAATGAAATCGTTTCAAATATTTTTAATAACAAAAATGTGAAAAAGGTAAATAAAAATACGCTATTGCAGATGACCGATTTCCGAGGAGATAATACTGTTGTGAATCCTGAGTCACTACTGACGTGAGTTGCAGTTAGTTAGAAGTTTGCATGAGAATTTGGCTATCGTTCACTGATGGTATATCTTGATAGTTAGGTATAGCTTCGCGAAGCATTACCAATCTCGCATGCTATCTGCTAACGCTAGCTCCACTATGGCTAGAAACTAATTGAATTTATCACACACGTAACTGTTCCAATGTCAATTTTTTTCATTTTTCTGTTATGATGTTCTTAAACTGATTCAGACTTCACGGACGGCGTTTTGCATGGACAAATCGTCCGATAAGCAAGAAAAACTGGACAAGGTGATTCATCACAAATCTCAGAATGAAAATAGTAGAGTATCAAAATGCATTGAGTCGCTATTGATCAGTCGACGGCTCCATGTGATAGAGCTCAAGCGAAATGAGATTAGACAAATGCCTATTACACCATACAATCTAGGGTTTCTAAAACGGTAGTAGAGTGCATTCGTCTATCGTCTGATTCAATAAGAACGGTTGTCTCGCTCATGCGATATAGAACCGCCCCACAAGATTTGGACCATAGTCGAATGCACTCTACTACCGTTCTAGAAACCCTAATACAATCTATTGCATTTCGAAACATTAGTTATTGTATTTAGTAGATCAATAATATTCGAAACGGACTATACACCTGCAACTCAAATCGTTATTCCGAAAAGAATGAAAATCGCGACCTCGATTTGTGGCTGATATTGAAAATAAATGATCGATAATCACTATAAGTATTTTAAAAACAGGTGCAACGGTGATCTGGCTAGTCTCGGCGACAAACGGATCGTGGAACTACATTTTCCTAACGGCAAAGTGTAGGCAAATTTAGTATAATATGCAAAATAATGCTAAGTTTATGTTTAAATTTTCACAGTAGGCATTACGGTTCGCAGATATTATTCATGCTAACCAAATTGAGATATCGGAATACTGATCCGGTTACACACAAGATACCGTTTGTCACGATTTTACTATCCTTTGTTCTAGAAAAAATTCTGAGATTTAATGCAATGGGTTGCTTGCACGCCTTCCACCAAAACAAAAAAAACAGCCAAATCCTATCCAAACACTGTCAATATTAGCAGTTTTTGGAGCGGTTTTGACAGTTTTTTTATGTGCCCTATGCCTCAGAATAAGAATGTCATAGGACCATTTCTAGCAGCTTTATTTAAATAAAGTTAAAAAACATATTCCGAGAAACTTCGTAATTGAACACTTTTCAGTCCTCGATATCTCCATTTCGAATGCCCATCGAAATTGCAATGCTGTGGTTGGGGCTGTTGCTTGCAACCTATGTCAGCTTTATATTTTTATTTAGTATTTTACTTATTTGATCTAGATTACTCTTACAAAAAAATTTTAAAAAAAAGGAAAAATACTGAAGAATATATTAAGTTGGAACACATGTAAAACGGTCCATTTTCTACTAAAAAATTCTAAGAATATCCAAACGGTTGATATATTAGGTTGATGCATAAGTTTTGTACCACTTTCGTTTCGTCTTCTGTATTTCCTTATCTATTCATGATGGACCCTTTCCATAATTATCATGGACTCCCCACATCATAGCTCACCAGCCGCCACAGTCACCAGCTTCAGCCTCAGTAATAAAGCGCCGCGCTATTTTTCGAAGTTGGTCGACTCGCGCTTTGGACCCCTCTCTACTTCTGTGCGTCCTAGCTCTCGCAGTCGAGCTACCTCGAAGATCTCAAAGGAAAGATGTAGCCAACTAAACCTTCGATAACCACGAATTTTCTCCTCGCTCAGTTCTCAATATTCGCGGAGTTACAGCGGAAAAAGTGAAATTTGTTGCAAAAAATCATGGATTTTGTCAAAGAGTCGTGCCAAAACAGCGTTTTTGCATTCAATGGTCGTATTTCAAACCGTAAAATGTCCAACTTTTGTTTTTATAATACTCCTACTATTACCCGGAAACTGGAAGAAACACAATGTCCTAACTGCACGCTGAACGTTTTTTGAGGTTTTTATAAGTTTTGTGATTGGTCCCACTATTTCCGCTGTAACTCAGGGAATATTGAGAATTAAGCAAATAAAAAATCAGGGTTATCTGTCCTTCGGTTGGCTACATTTTACATATTAGAACTTCGAGGTAGCTCTTTTGCCTGAGCTAAGGTGATGTAAAACATGCCGCAGAGGGAAAAAGCGCGCGAGTCGACCAACTTCGAAAAATCGCGCAGCGACTCATTACTGAGGCTGAAGCTGGTGACTGTGGCAGCTAGTGAGCTATGATGTGGGCAGTCTATGATAATTATGGATAGGGTCCATGATCAATAGATAAGGAAATACAGAAGACGAAACACAAGTGGTACAAAAGTTATGCACCAACCTAATACACTATCGGAAAAAAGTATTGGACCAAACACTTTTCCTCTGTTATATCAAAGGACCGTTTCATGTGTTCCAACTTAATATTTTCATCATCAATTATTAATTTCAAATTCAGAAGGATCGCAACATTTTTCATTCAAAGAGCTGTTCTGCTACTTCCGCTGCTTGTTGCAATAGACATTAAACTTTACTTCTTGAACGATCGCAGTTGCACAGGACTCATTGTAAAGTGAGTGGGAAACGCATTTTGGAAATAAAGTCTTTCATCATTGTAAAAATGATTCAGATTGTTCTCAAGATGCTGCAATAAAGAAGCGGCTACGAGCAGCGACATAATTATGGACAAGGAAGATACTGAACTCATTTGATTTTCTTCTATTATTATCGTCAGTATTCAAACGCCGCCATTACTCGGATTAAGCTTTTTTTTCATTATAAAATCAACATTAATCGCTTTTATCGAATTGTCTGACATAACTGTAAGTTTGCGAGACAATGAACGATCATGTTGTATTCCACAAAGAAGAGCTCAATAATTGTACGATAACGCAAAATGATATCCAATAAAATTCAAGATTGAATTGTCATTCGAGCAATGTTCTCAAACGGGTCTCAATCACTTGGGCACAAAGAAACATAACTTTTCACAGTGAAGTTGCTGTGAACACAAGAAATATATTCGTCTCGTTAAGACTAACATTTTTCGCCTCTAGAGTGATTCTGAATGAAATTTTTTTATGGCGTTGTGCCTAAGTATATGTGCCCAAGCGAATTCATTTCCTCAAACGTCCTTATGTTCATCCTTCGGGTGGTGTGCGTACTCGTAGTCCGTGTACACGAATGCCCGTTCCACCTGCAATTGAAATGGTCTTCATATCTCACGATCATAATCGCACTGTGGTTGAGCGATTAACTGAGTAAGTCGTTGATTCGTTATCTCTAACTCTTCGCCGTGTGGTCATCTCGCATATTCATCAGTTTGGAAGGAAAATGTTCCAAGAATAAATTATGATGGGGAAATTCATGTTAGATATTCTGCAGGTGGGCCTCGTCATACACTAAAACGAAAGATAGGTCGGAAAAATCGATTTTCGCCGTTTTGACGCTAGATCCAGCACCTGCTCCAAATAGGAAAAAGTGAATCAATGACCGACAACTCACATCAGACATACTTTCAATGTTCGCCTGCAGACTCTCACTAATGTCGTGTGCCACTCTGGGTGGCATGCTCGCGTCCATCACCACATGCACCTGTCAAGTACACTTTAAAGGAGCCGTAAAGGGAGATTTATTTGCATGCACTTTCGGCGGTCAGTCTCTCCAAAATCTCGTTGTCAGAGCAGACCGCTCTGACGACGGGAAAGTGGGGGAATTGGAGAGACTGACCGCCGAAAGTGCATGCAAATAAATCTCCCTTTACGGCTC
>JACMIF010002898.1:0-16258 GCA_014805445.1 Diplogasteroides magnus
GAAATATAGCACCACAAACATGGACGATTTCGCCAATTTTGACTGTTTTTTTCCTTTCAAAAAATCAGGGCACTGCTTTCCTGCGCTTTAAAAAAATTTTGAAAACACTATATTTGTAGCCCAGAAAATGGAGAATTTTTTAAGTGTAGTAAGACCAAATGACTATTTGTTTGGTAACGTCCACCCATACCCCTAACATCACCACAACATAGTTTGTGCTCTGGTTCAAATCGACGGCGCCACCACCAGAACCCCCCTCGAATTGTCGATTCTCTCCAAGAGCACGTGTTAAACATGATCTCCTAGTAAGAAAGAGCAGTGAAATAATCGACAACAAATGCTTCATTTCACTGCTGAAATTCTTGGCGATTCGTTTCAAATTCACTACAGATCAATGATGAAAAGATCCTTCTCTGAAATGAACGAAAATGTATTTCATTGCATCTTCTGAATGAGGGGATTACGGTATCCACAGTAAGTAGAAAGTCCAGTAGAAACTTGGCCAAAATGATCGAGGACTAAAAGAGAATATTTGAGTGGAGGAATGAACAGTTGCGATCCCTTGAATTAGAATGACTGGCAGAGTATCGTCTATTTTTTTCATTTCAAGAATATACATCTTTCATCTCCACTACAAGTCCCGTACATTTGACCAATCACTCCTCTAATGGGAGAAATGATCCACCTGAATTTCTCTATCATCGTCTCCTTGAACATGTCAGTCTCTGTTCCATTCTTCTCAGTTTCTTCTCTTTTGTGCAAGAAAACCTGTTCGTATTCGGAACAATTTTAAGTGGGTCAAAGTGTAGTCGGACTGTGATTGAGTTGAAAACGGAAGCTTATTTGAGAGAAGTGAGGGTCTGTGATGGACGAACGAGAAGAGAAAGAAAAGGAATCAATTACACATTTCCAATTACTTAGACGAAGATGATTTATCTGCCAGAACAAATCAAAGTATTGGACATAGAAGGGAGTCAAATCATGAGAGACTTGTCATCATAGAGACTTCCTTCATAAACAGAAATGAGAACAGAAACGAAGAGGATACAATTCTTCTGGGTCTGAAATGGAATGAAAATAGAGAATGGAAGAATGGGAAACGTTGATGTGATGAGACCATGACATGAAGTGAATGAAGAAGTCGTTCATGCAATCGAAGACTGCATTGCACATATGACAATAGGGAATCTGAACGGAGGAGTACTATAGATGGAATTACTGTAATTATCACCCCAGGAGCCACATTTCTTCTCAGTTTGTCCATGAAATTCTTCCCCTTGGGACCACGAATGAATGCAGGAGCACCTTCTAAAAATGCTTTATGCTCAGTGCACGACTCTCTGTCGTACCTTTCATCTCATCGAAGATCTTCCTCATTTGATGACCCATTTCACACAGGAAAGTACTGAGAACTTGCTATAATCTCCTTGTAAGAATGTTATCAACCTGGTTGGTCTGAGTCTCTTTTCTTCCTTTTCACTCAACAACTTCCTTCTATTCACAGCCTCTGTTAGATGAATCTCATTCTCCTTGTGCCATCAAAAACTTATCATTATTTAATTAATCACTTTCGTGATTCCACCTCTGAACGTAGGTCTGGAGGGCACATCGAAAGTCTTCCTGGACAGTCTGCTCATTTTGATGGAGGTGCTGAGTCTGAATGCATATTTTCATCACTTCTCATGCATATATTGAACCTTTTGCATATGTAAGTCCTGGTACAGATGCATATATTGCGACTTGTAATGTACACAATCGAAATCACAATCCGCACAACATTGCATCTCAATATTATCATTGTATCCAATTCGATAGATCTCCATTCTCACCCCACATTTCTCGAACACGAGAATGGACTGTGTAACAAATCCTCCAATTAACAAGGATTCCTCAGGGCAGGTCTTCACTTGGGTTATTCCATCCTCTGATTATCGATTCATCGTTCAGTTGTACAATGAATATTACTCAGAATGTCCGAGGAATCATTGACAATTGCAGTATTCAAGGCATCAAAATCCAATGCCATCACATCTTTCGAGACCTCAGTGGTGATTGCCTGTAAATTTTGTTTGCAAGCACTAGTCGTAAATTTATGTGTGTATACGGTATATACAGTATACCTCCTCCTTCCCCAAGATGCATAGCGAACCCGGGTTCAGGGGGGACTTCATTAGACAGAAGTCTTCATTCGAAAAGACAGTGATGAAAACTTTCACTAACTTTGTCAAAGTCTCCTTGTCCCTCTTCTCTACTTTCCACTGTCAATTGATCCTCAATGTCTTCTCTCGTTTCATCCTCTTCCTTTTCTTCTTCTTTCTTCATCCACGGAGTATCAGTCATCATTCGACTATTGATATCCTGAAGTAAGTGCGAAGGAATGAAATGAGGAGAGACACATCCTACATTGATCTCCCTTTCAGTCTTCTGTAGTCTTTCCATCAAATGATCGATTGAATAGGGGATCCTCCTCATCTTCTGAATTGAAGTCATTGAGTCCAGACTTATATGAAGAGTAGAACAAACCTCTTCGAGTGTCTGAATCCTCCTTTCCCTCTCCTTTTCCTTCTTCTCGTCTTCATCTCCTTTCACTGGGGCGAATGGACAGGCTGTTCCATTCGAACGACGAAGTTCATCTAAATACAATCAATAAATAGGGAACTCATAAGAGAGAACAGACAAATCTGACCGTACGTGGGGGAAGGAACACTCAACACTCACCGAGAGTAACGAATGATGATTCATCTGTAGAGTGTTCTTTGATCTAAAATGGAGGATATTCAATAAAGAGTCCATACTCAAACCTGGAATTGTATTTGTGAATGGAATGATCCCAGTCTGTACTGTTCCTGTACTTCACATTCTGAATAAGGGCCTCTGCAATCAATAAGTGTCACGGTGGAGAAGAAGAAACATATTACCTGAGTACTCCTCCTTTATCCCGAAAGAACACTTGTCGACCGCTCATGAGGATGACTAATGTAGAAATAACGTGTGATCAATGGGCACTTCTTTCCATTTGCATGTCCCAAGTGCTAATTTGTTTCTCGAGATAGTCTAAACTCTCGCATTCTGTTTAGGGCGTCTAAAACTGTAATTAAGTGCATTTCTCGTTCGTTTAATCCACTCGGAGCCGTTGTCTATCACATGAGAGAGAGATTGTCTATCACATGAGAGAGCTCCATGGAGATTGGACGAATGAGAAATGCACTTTATTGCCGTTTTAGAACCCCTAATTCTCTTCGTTCCGGTAGTTGTACAAATTCCTGTATGAAGTCTCTAGTAACGTGATGCGTTGATGTGCTTTAGCCATGCAAAGATATATGGTATTATTTATCTTATTGTCACAGGCAGAAGAATGTAAAAGATCACCGATCAAATGATTGAAATAAAGTGAACTCTGATATCGATTAGTTGATTAGAAAGTATCAAAATGGTACAATGTGCATAAAGAGATTCAATTGGCAATAAAGGGAAAAGGATGCAAGAAGGAAGGAATGTCTGGATAAGGAACGCATTCCACTACGGTATCCTTCTTCCCTTTGCATCATTACAATTACGGTACTTTTCAATGTAATTGACTCGTATGCACGGCACAATTGCGTCACATCACATTCAAATGAGTGTCAAATTAGCATTATATACATCGTTTACAATCTACAAATAATTTAAACATCTGTTAGTAGCTTTAAAACAATCCTATTTCACCGGTAGCTTGCTCACAAAGCTTCTATCATATCAAAAATGACTCCATTCTAGATGGATTTGGCAGGCAAAAGAGAAACGTATTACAGTAATCCTGAGTGAGAGTTTGACTAGATGATTGTCTCCTAATTCATTTCCTTGACATAATTAGAAGGGAATAGTCCCATTTGTCCTCTCAACTTCCCTTGCCACCATCCTGATTCATCTGAAATATGAGAGTGTCATACAGTACTCAGTCACTTATCCCAAAGGGAATGGATAAAGGTAAAAACTGACGTTTCTGAACGAGTTCAATTTGGTCGTCTGGTTGGAAAGACAACTCGTCCGTATCCTGGGCGTCGTAAGGATACAGGGCGACCACCATTGGAGTCAGACGAGGTTTCGATGGCAGGGGAGGTTTCGGTCGGGTGGGAGCAGGGGATGGGGCTGTCTGGAAGGAATCCATTAGACACTGTAGAGTACAGTATCCCCACTACAGTATGCCCGTACCTGTCCCTGTTGCACAGGTCTCAGCATGCTCTGCATGTTGTTTCCAGTAGCGAATGGAGTGGCAACTCCTCCATATGGATTCGCTCCCGTTCCCACTCCAACAGCACGAGGAGGCTCAGCTGAAAGAAAAAGAATGGTTACTGTATGTGGAATACCGTTCAACGTCTGCATTAGAGTTTCTATAATTTTATTTTATCAATTTCTCATTCGTCTAATCCCTTCGGAGCACTTATATATCACATGAAAGAGATAACCGCTCCTAGGCGATTAGGTGAATGCGAAATATACTTCCTCGAATAAAATTACGGTCTTTGAAACCCTAGTATAAATTGCCTCCATGTACCTAGATAATCCCTCCTCTCACCATTTTCCTGTTCCTTTGTTCTTCCTCCTCCTGGAATCATCGCTCTCGGTGCACTGTCCAATTCTGCATGCACTGTGTATGCAGTCTGCTGTGGTTGCTGCAAGGAAGAGTATAACAGAGACGCAGAGGAGGATGAGCAGAGTGCCAGACGACTAGAGCCCACCTGTTGTTGTCTCGTCTGTTTGTTTCTCCTGACAGATTGTCTGCCTGGGGCATATCCTCCTGTCGGTCGTTGTAGGGAAGGCCCTCAAATGTACAGATTCTTATCAAAATTGTTCCAAATGACCACGTCCTCCATGAAAAGAATGAAATAGATGAATGTACTCACTAGTAGTGTTTGGCAGTCCCGGACCGACTGTTACCAGCAGTCCCTTGCTTGATCCCTCAATAGTATTCACATCCAAATGTATCATATAGATTCTCCTACCTGTAGAAGTGCCTCTGCTCCTCCAGCCGGATCACAGGCGAATGAGACAGATCGATTGCCACCACCAAATCGAGTCTTCTATAACAAGAAAAGGAGTAAGAGCTGTTCTATAGTGCTGGAATTGTTAGCACATGTCCGATTATACCAGTAATCATCATAAAGTATCTATCCTACCTTGAGTGAGATGTTGTGTCCAGATCGAAAGTCAATGAATAGATTCGATCCTCCCGTCCTTTCCTTGTATCGTTTACTTAAAAAGATCCGTTCATTCACAAGAACGAAATGGTTGAATATCTCACGTGAGTGTAGTGAGGAATTCTGTCTTGAATGGAGTCTCCAGGAGGGAAGAATAGTCTTCTTTCACCTTAACAACACCATTTCAATTATTATCCTCATTGTAATAAACAGTTTGTCATCATGTCTTTCACTATTCAAAATACAGTAGTCATACAGTAATCCATCATTGCAATTCTCACCTGAAGTACAAAGAAGTCATCCTGAAATGGCGACAGTCCAATAGAGGAGATCCGAGACAAGTCGATCTGTCTACAATATCTACAGTACTCCACCCATCTCTTCATCTACCGTACCTCTTGACAATCTCAACTAGTTGTCCCTTGCTCGGTCCCTTCTTCACTCTTTCCCTTCCAATGAGAGTCAAGTGTTTCGATGTCACAATCAGGTCCAGTTTAGATACCTGAGACAATAGAATGAGAATTGGAGAGTGATGACTGAATTCAAACCTTCCATCTCCTATCATATTTGTTCACAGTGGCAGCAAAGTCAATGCGTTCTCTCTTGCCAACCAAGGCCTAAATGCTTGTTTTTATAGAGCAGGAATTGAACACTAATTCATTACCTGCAGAGCGGGTGCATACTCCAACCCAATGTAGTCTCCCACAAAGTTTCTGTTGAGTGAGAATCGTCGTCTTTCCTTCTTTCCCACCAATAGATCAGATGCTTGTTCCTGCACATCATCATTACCGTATTCCCTCAGTAACCGTATCCACCAACCTTCATCTTCGAATGATGTTTCCTTGCATTAAATCGTCTCCATGCCTTCTGAATGACTCTCGCGAATCCATCGTATTTCCTCTCACGCATTTCTTCCAATAGAAAGAGCTGAAAAAGGAAGAACTAGGAATGAATGAATGGTCAATAGACTGACTGATTCAGGATTCTTGATGAATATCTTAGTCCTTCCCATTTGATATTGATCTCTATCCATGTTGACCGTTCCACAGATTATCTAAATGGAATCAATCAAACTGTCTCATATTCTCTCATTTCATCTACCGTACCTCACTGGCTTGTCTTGGATCCCCGTGGAACTTCGGCCACGTCTTATCCGATAGAATCGCGTATCTCCATACGAACTTGTCGAATGCACGTCTCAAAATCAGAATTTAGTCAGGACGTTCGTGTTTCAACAGTACAAAAAAAGAAAGGCACACAAAAATTCAAATGTAAAAAAAAGGAATTCAAAATAACCTGTATGCGAATCCAGCTCTGCGTACTCGAATATTCTCCTTCAGCCCGAGATATTCCACCTGATGACGAACTCTAAAAAGATCATATTGGCAATTGTCAGTAAGAACAGTATACAGTATATACATACAGTATATACTGTATACTTTCGTGGAAAAGAATGAATCCACAAATGAATTGAATGCACTCACCTGTTCTCTTCCCAATCTCCTGCTCTCTTTGTCTCATTCGGTTTAATACATCTGACATAGTGTGGAGTGCACTTCATAAGAGATCCAACCAATTCATTCGCTTGTGTCTACAATTGACATCTTCTCTTCCTCTCATACCAATAATCAATTTCTTACTCTTATCTTTGTAGAGAAACTGCTTGGTTTCTTTCCAGCAGTAGATGCCACGTTGTCAGGGAATAGTTCACGGATGAAGGGACTCAAACAGATACAGTAATCAACGAACTCTCCTCAATACACTCACTTCTCAGACTTCTGCATAAGAAGGATGAGATCAGGATAAAGGACATCTCGATTCCTTTCTGCGAATCCGTCAATGTTGTACATAACCTAAACAACATTCACTTTCATCAAGTGATCGATCAATATTGCTCATTAACTCATGTTCAAATGCAACATTTTACTCACATCTCCAGCGTAGTGTTTCACCACGAAACAGTCTGCACCCGATCGATAGTGCTCATGGTGGGCACATGCCTGAATCAATCAATCAGATTACTGTAAATCAATAACTTCAGTACCTTATTGAGTGTGGACAGGAACTGATGGTCCACTCCTTCTGATTGCCCGTGGTTCTGGGCACAAGTGTCATCCAGGAGAGACATGATGCCTGGAATGAACTCAATCAATATTTATCAAACAGTTATCTTATATCTATAAAGTGCTAGTGTGTATGTCACACTCCCTCATAACTTCGTTGAAAATAGTTCTCAAGTATACGGCAACTGGAATCTGACCTGGAGGTCGTTTACTCTCAATGAGATCACAGACAATCTTGTTGTTGAAGTAGTCGATCTCAGTCCATTTGATTCCCTCCGAGACATACTCTTCCTGCATACAGTACTCACTTAGTAGATCAATCAATAATCAATCAATACCTGTTCTGCCTTGAGTGTCAATTCGATGAAGATTTGCTGTAGCTTCTCGTTGACAAAGTTGATACTGCAATATTTAACTACTTTATTTGCAAGACTTTGGATAGAGTGAACTCATTTGTAACTAAAGATCTTCATACTCTTTGTATATATATTATTATAGTATGGTGGACTGACCAAAACTGTTCGAATCCATTGCTCTCAAAGATTTCGAATCCGTAAATATCGAGTATTCCAATGGAAGTGTAAACATCGGAAGAGGAAGAGACTGCCATGGCACGATTGACAGCAGCAACTGAACAAGAAAACACGGATAATACACAAGGTACACATTGTTAGATAACAATTTAGACAAATTCTATAGATTCCATGGTTAATATTGACATGAATTGCCTCTCATCCCCCATCAACTGACCCAAATAGTCGAATAGCCTCGAGTAGATTGCCTTCGTCCATGCATCTCTCGTGTATGATGCTTGTTCTACATTGAGAGTCACATCAATTGTCTCCGTCTTGTTTCCCCATCTGAAATTGTTACTTTATTAACTTGAGTAACATGACCACTCATTGAGATCTTGTATCGCACAAAAGAAAAAGAAAACAGTCAGACAGATGTAAAAGTTGTTCTTTTAACAGTTCCTTTGAAAGATCGAGTATTCAAGACTCACTTTCCCTCCATTCTTCTGTTTGTCAATTTCTCCTTGATATCTTCGGGTCGAAGTCCAAGAAGAACAGCAGGGAATTGAAGATCTCAAAAGATCTCATTCTTCCTCTTCTGTAGATTACTGTAACTAACAGTCATCACTCTGCACTGCTGCATAGTTCTTGTCCTCAACAAAGGAAATGTTTCCAATGTGAAGAATGGCCGCGACCAGTCGAAGAATCTCCAATTGTCTCTCCTCATCCACTCCCACAACAGTCATTGCGTGCTGAATGGAAGACATTTCAGCTGACATTTGCGTCATAATAGTGAAAAGAACAGATGCGCCATTAATGCCATAACGATGCAGAGTATAGTCCACTATTATGGCTCAAATTTCCATGACGTTCTTGTTTTTCACGTGTCTATTCAGTTATGAACATGATATTCTGCTTACAACAAGTAGTTAATGGCTCAGTCTGTGAAAGAAAGGGGAAAAGTCTGACATTGTCTAGCATAAAATTTGATCTACAGTTCACCCACTGACCAATGTCTGTTGGAAATCCTTTGCATCATCCGTATCCTGTGCCTGGTACACTCCACTCTGATTCAGATAGTGGTAGTAGTCTAGACTGCCCACTCCAAGATTCTCTGAATGTCATCTTCTTGACTCAATGAACTAATCGATGACTACGGTATCATAGAAGAGTTGGACTGACTCTTGAGATTCTTGTCAGCTCCTGCACACAATTGGTAGAAGATGTGGAAGTTACGGTCGCCCGCATTCTGTCGAACAACACGAGACTTCTCCAGAAGGAAATTGGACAACTGAAAGAATATACACGATTAGTCTTGTATTCACAGTATAAGAAGGGTATAAGAGTATAAACAATATAAGAACACAAAATAAGTTAAAGACGTATAAAGATAAACAAAAGAATTGCTTGTAAGAATAAAACGAGTCCACGAACCTTTCCTCCAATTGGTTCTCCTCCTCTACTGAACACAATCTCCACATACTTTCCAAATCGAGAACTGTTCCAGTTTCTGATTGTAGCAGCATTTCCAAATGCCTCCAGAAGGGGATTCGACTGCAGAATGACGTCTTTGACGTGCTGAAACGAATCAATGTTGACATGGACTAACTACACTTATCCAGTGATAAAGAGCACAAGTAAGAGAGGGATTACGGTACCTGGACTCTCTGTCCACCACCAGAGATTCTGGATATGTATCCCATGATGTACTTAGCAGCCACTGTCTTTCCTGCTCCTGATTCTCCAGAGATGATTACACATTGTGATTCTCCATCGATCATCATGTTCCTGTACTTACGATGATTAGAAGGAGGATGCAAGTGGAACGAACAAATCACTCACCTGTACATATTGTCTGCGAGTGCATAGATATGTGGAGGATTCTCGTATTGAGCTGCTCCCTGATACTGTTCCATGTCCTGCAACGATCAAATGAGTATGGTATCTTATTGGCTGTTGTGATACAGTAACAAGGGGATACGATACCTTCTCTCCAAAGTACGGTAACTGCTTGAATGGATTGACCGAGATGAGGACGGGGCCGATGTATGTCTGAAGGCGATCATAATTCATATAACAAAAATACTTTGAAGGTGCAATGAAAATGGTAATAAAGAAACAAATAATAATTGAAACGAGTAGCTGCTAGTAATTTCGTAGATAATTAGCAGTGAAAATAACTTACAAAAATGGAATTGGCCTGAAATCTCTTCTTGAGATTGTCCACGATTGACTGTTCAGATAGTCGAGGAAGAAGAACCTGGAAAGAGAAGAATGAGACAACTATCACATCACTCACTCTGTCGTCTCACTATCAAATAAAACATTATGAGACAACATCTACACTGATCCGCTGTTCTTATGCAATGCACTATTTGAAATATGAAACCGAAGCAAACTGAGGTAGAATTAGATCATAAATGTAATCAAAAATGAAATGTGAGATCTATATCATTGGAATCATAAAGTGAATAATCTCACCATATCATCCACTCCAACATGTTGGACATTCACCTTCGACTGCCAATGGAACGCCTGCAATGAAGAACATCGATACACTCCAGATGAGTGAAAGGCATCAACACCATGGACATTTGGGCCATAATAGTGTAATAGACTGTTACTTCATCGTCTCACGGTCAAGTGTCTATCTAATCATCATGGCGTAAATGTTCATGGCAATCTTTCATCCCTCCATACAGATTCCTCCATCATCTCATTCTCATTCACTGATAGGATTTATCTCTCATGGAATAAATATATAATTCGTTCCGTTCTGCATACAAATGATGTTCCATTTCCCCACAAATGAGCACGCAAGAGAAGTTCAAAAGGGGAGCGTCCAGAATACCCGAATCTTTTCTTCCAATACAGTTTGACTTCTCTAATAAACGGTAAGAGGGGGCTGAGAGAGCATGTGGATGGAAGAGGCGCAGACAATGAGAGTCTTCCTCTTCCCTTCTCTGAGTCTAAGTCGTGAGTACAACAAAGGAAAGAAGAAGATTACACGCTCTCTTCACTCCCTGCCACCTTCCACCAAGATGAACACACACATATTGGCCAGTTCTTTTCGTTCCTCTCACAGGTTGACCAGAGGGAATGGACATCATTCGTGTACACAACAATGCCATCGAGACACAACCAATACATACATATCCTATGGACACAAATGACTACGAAAAAGGAAACAGTGGAAATAAATAGAAGTTGCACAAGAATAAATAGAAATTAATAAACAAGTAAATAGCTGACCATGTTGGCGATTGTTGCGTAGTCGGTCTCACTCGGCCGACCTGCCTGAGATCAGGCCTGAAATGGGTTACGGTAGGTCTTGAAACAAGCACGAAACAATGACAATGAGGAACAAGGCCAAAGAGGACAGAGGATACAGTAAAGAGTGGAGAATAGAAAGAAAGGGGGATTGCCTTACAAGGAATGGATTTATGGAGAAGAGACAAGGTTATCAGTAGAAAGAGAAGAAGAGAAAGAAGAAGATGACGCATGAATAACGACATTCTCCCCTTTCCACCACCCAATCAATCAACGTTTCTATTTTGATTGATTCTTTACTCAATATGAAGAACCGATCTACAACTGAAGCGTTACAAAACACGGAATAGAGTGGTGGGAACCAGACGAATAATGGAGTATCCCCCTTACAATAAGTGGGGAGTCTCCCGAAAGGGAAGAGTGGGATGAGTACACCCACGCGGGTACTTCCTGACGTTCCCATACAAGGGAAAAGAGAAGAGAGGAGGGGAAAGGGGGACAGACAAGAAAACGAAGTTGAATGCACTTATAAGAAGGAACGTTAATGGCATGGCGTGTAATTGAAGCGGTGGGGGAATTGAAGTCTGAGGAACAGGAGAAAGAAGAGGTCACTTAGTGTACTCCACAGTCAAAACACTCGAGTTATTGGAAGAAATGAGTCACTTTGTTGAATGAGAAGAGTGAAGAGAAGAAGAAGAACGGAAAAGGAACAGCTGAGCCGATTTGAATGGAAGGATCAAGGGAAGGGAAACATGAAAGGGAAAGAAAGAGGGGAAAGGGGGAAATCGACTTCATTCGTTCACTTTCACTTGTAATCCAGTTGGGAACCCAGTACACAAACAAACGAATGAGTAAGCGGGAGGTTGTGAAACCACTCCCTCTCCCCTTCCATCCATACCAAATCCACGACACAAAAGGGATATGTGACAAAAGAAGGAGGAACTATTATTTGATGTGAAGGAAGGAAGTGGAGGGAATAGACTCAAGAGGGGCGCGGTTTCTCGTCTATTCAATGCAATCACTATTGGTTGCCCTTTTAACTGACTCATTCTCTCCCAGCTACTTTCCCTACTTCTTCCCATTGAACAATCCATATGACCCTGTCAAATCGATGTCCCCCAAGCCCTTACCTCTCTCTCTCTCTCTGCCCTCTTCCATGACAGTCAACCTCCATGACTCATCCCTTATCGTGATAAGAAACACCCAACGATCGAATTGAAAGACGAAAAGAGCGTAGAGTGGGGATGAGCTGTGATTATGGTTGGCAGAATGACTATTTTCTAGGCTATGTTTCGCAGTTCCTTCATCTATAAAGGTGCGGTCATCTTATTGAAACTATGAAACGTATTATAGAAAATATTCACTCTGCCAAGCATAACTGTGATCATGAAGGGGTAGAGCGAGAGACTCCCCTACCAGAGGGGACACGTGGTGTCTCCAGAATCACTGCTTGTGGAAGGAATGCAAAGTGGACAAACAGTGTTGAAGGGCCGAGGAAAAGTGAAGAATGAGAAGAAAATGGGACTATCAAGCAATGTGGAGACATTGACACCAAGTGTATAAGCACGCTCAGCGTTTCGGAGAGTATAGAGAGGCGGACATTGGAAAAGCGCGGGCAAAACAGCTCGGCACGTTGCCAAGTCGTTTGCTCTGGAGAATACCGTATCATTCTTAATCATCTACAGCGTTTATTGATTGAAATACCGTATTTTCGCCGAACTGCCAAACATCAACTCTTATTCTTTCGCTTAGCTTGATGCCAAATGTCCGGCGGTGAAACGCTGTGTCATAAATCAGTTCTTTGAAAGAAAGAGGAGGAATTGACTGGAAATATGATACATGTACCCAACTAGTTGGTCATTGGAAGAGGGAGGGAGGGAAGGACGGAGATAAGAGACATAACGTAGGTTCCAATTCCAACTAGTCAGTTCCTTGCCCACTATGACAACGACGAACACTGGTGTGATGGGGAGGGGAGAGTATGACTGTCAGTGACTGTCACGCCATTAAATCTCCTTCTCCCAACAGTTACACGGGAAATCGGATATCTGTGGAAGAAATCGGTCAATTCCAAAAGCAAAAAAGAACTTTATGAAGGAGTGTAATAGGAGAATAACAGTGGAGGAAGATGATTCATATGGATGAGAGATTGACCCTTCGGAGAGGGAAAGGGACAGAAAGAGGAGGGGAAGAAGGACTGTAATTGGGAGCTTTTGGAGGGGGGAAGGAGAGGCGAGTGATGGACAGAACAATTGAGTGGGAGGGGGTTCAAAGTTCAATCACTATCAATTGGAATATCCACTGTTCCCACCACAATTGTCCTTTCTGGTGTGAAAGAAGAGGTAGTTTCCATGGAAGACACTCCTTCCCTTCTCTTCACAGTTCAAATGGGAGGACACAACATTCAAGTATTCCATTGAGTTTTGTGATGAATGACACTCAGAGATTGATGTCTATTCCATTCAATGACTCGCTCTACATCAACCACAACCAGACATTCCCAAGAGGGACATAATGAACATGAACAAATGAGTGAATCATCAAGACTTCCTTTCCATCAAGATAAGGCGTCAACAACCACGAATCATCATAATCGTTTTCAAATCGTAATCGCATGCAAGTTCACGAAATGAAGATGAAGCTTTATTCTCCAAAGAATAGATAACAATGTCATGATAGAAGTAATTAAGGGAAGAATACTCACAGGAGAGAATACAGTGAGAAAATGAGTAATTGTGGTCAATTATTACGTGAGTGTAACCGACTCTCTTACTCATTCTCCCTCATTCCTGCAGCCAATTGCTCCTCCTCGGTCATTTTTTGAAGATTTTCAACTTCCTCCACTCCCAATACTCGGTGGCTAGATTTGTAGTCCCCGGCTCAAAAGGGACATTCTCATCTAGTCATGAAGGATCGTCTCACCTCATCTTCACTTTTCGTCATCACTGCCATCTCAATATTCTGTGCACCAGACTGCACAACCTACAAGGGAATGGGATGAAGATACAGTAGTCATCTCTTACAGTATCTGTGAGAGTGCCTTGAAGGCTAGAAGAAGACATGATGACTCGTCCTTTACTGTTTCATCACAGTAGTGCTGTTTCAGATACTCCGATACTTCTTTCCCTCCTTTGCCAATAGATACATACTAATGAAAGAAGATCGTTAGTCTTTAAAAAATGGAACCTACTTCGCAATTCTCGAATTCTCCCGAGGGGAAAACATGAATCATATAAGATCCACCACATGGACCATAACCAGAAGTAATGAATGAAGTTGCAAACTTTCGACGTCTCGCGTCACTTTGGGACTTCTGTAAAACCAAGGGACACAAAATTATATGAAATTTTCTGAATTCATTAATCTCCAAAACCTCACCATAATGAGATTTGCGAGAAAGGATGAAGTCTGCGAAGGAGTGATGTCCTTCTGGATGGCCTCTCTATACCAGGCACATTCTTCTTCCAACCGTCCAACAAGAACTGAGGCATCAGTATTAATTCCTAGAGGAAAATAACATTGGAAACGTTCCAGAAAAGACACATGGCATTTAAAACATCGCTATAACAAATAGCAAAAACCTGAATACGCAAGTAGGACATTCTCTCCGGCGGAATGAATTCTACTTATAGTCGTGTCATCCTTTAAGGCGAGGATTGCCTTCTTCTCCACTCCGATCACCATACAGGTCTTTCCGCACACGCCGACCTAACCAATCACCATGAATTGGATAAAAAAAGAATCGTGACTAACCGCTGCTGTTCCTTTCCTTATCGAATCTCGAGCAATATCCATTTGTACATTAGCATCGTCTTTTGATTTGCCAGCATTTCCTGAAAACGCATGATTGATCCCTTCCGATTGCCGGTGCATATTGAATAAAAACTTGGCTAAAAGCTGAGCATAATTATGCTACGTGTCTGCTAAACTTCTCATCAGCTGTGTTCTTGGTCACTTTCAGGAAATACTGCTGAGGGAATAATGTAATAAATATTATGTGAAAAACGGGCGTTGATCAAATGTTCAAAATCAGAAATTGACAATTCAAATGCGATATCACGAACCTTTTTCTCTTTTGTACATAGACTTGTGAACAAAATTTTCCATCCGAACTCTCGATTTATCTTTGGATTCCGAGTCGCCAAAGGCCATAAAGACTCCATCAGGAGCCTTGATCTTCTGAAAACAAACAAAGTATTACTAGCATCAACGTGTTTGCAATCTTGACAACGTGATCAATAGATCGTCTACCTGTAATAGTCTGTTATGCGCCACCTTAGCTTCCGCTTCAAACAATTCAGTATCCAATTCAGCATTTAATGCAACCCTGTATAAATAAGCACAAGTAGAAAGAAACTGAAAATAATTAAGAAAATAGATCTCATTTGTGCAAAGATTCATTTAATTCCTTTCCATCCAGTTTCACCCAATCCACACCAATTCTTCTTCTCACATCCAGGCAATTTGCCATTTGTAAAGCCTAAAAATGATGGTTAGGATAGGCATTGAAAATGATATACCATTCGAAAAAAAACTGTATTCGGATAAAAAATTCTACTTACTCTGATCGATGATTTGACTGGAGAACACGGAGTTCCTTCATTCAAATCGTTACCGTAAGTCTCGCAGTAGTATACGACAGGCATTATTAATGCTCTAAAACTAAAATTTTAAGCGAGAAAGTGTATTTCTCATTGGTCTAATCTCCGAGGTGCGGTTCTCTCACCCTCTCACACATATGATAGGCGACGGAATTAGACCAATGGGAAATGCATAAGATTACCTACCGTTTTCGAAACGCTACATATTGTGAAAAATAAACAGTGCGCAATCTAATTTTCGCAATCAAAATAATAGCAATGAAAAGAAGGGCAAATTTTCTAAAGAGGAAACTGATAATCAATAAAATCAATAAATTCACACTGAAGTACTGTATTTTCTTGCCCGAACCTCACGACGCACAAATATTCAAAAATATGGATTAGACAGAAAGTAACGGGTTGGATCACTACTATAAACATGGTCGTAGAGGTTCAAACCAAAAATAATTTGGCTCCTCTCGGTGAGACATGACTTTGCGACATAGTGGTGACATGGACACTTGCTCCGTGATGGTGAAATCACGAAACTACCCTTCAACTTGGTCGTAGACGGTCAAACCAAAAACGATTTGTGTCCTCTCGGTGAGACATGACTTTTGCGACATAGTGGTGAAGATCGGAATTGCACCAGAATG
>JACMIF010002899.1:0-16256 GCA_014805445.1 Diplogasteroides magnus
TTCCCCCGTCGAGGGAATAGATTTGTACCGATAAACTTTCTTTCTCTATTTGCTCGTTGTTTGTTGTGGGGCAAGGGACATTTACACCACAGACTGACAATAACTGTCATAATTTCTTCAGTCGCTGTATATTGCACTATATTCATGCTGTCTTTGTTGATTTGATAAATAGTAATTGTGATAGCGGTGCCCGCGAACAAAGAGCCCCATGGAGAAAACGCTTGGAACGCCAGGGTGTAACTTCTAACCGACTGGCCCAGCAGTCCACCGGCAGGAACAGATCCCCCCTACTGCATATTCATATTGAAAGATTATCTGCAACATATTGCAGTTTCAAAATTACTGGGGGGAAATGGCAGTTATTTTTCTGCGTGGTCAAGACGAAGATCATTCCTCCCCAAAACCTCATAAATTCGCTCACTCGTGTAAAACACCCCCCCCCCTCCCATTATGCTCATACAATCCACACAGTGCATCGCCGCTGTCACCCATGTTCCGTATGGCAATTAGAGTGAGGGCAATAGGAATTGACGAGGAGTTACTTGGAATTACTTGCCAGCTCACAGTGCAAGACCGAAGCGAATGAGATTGGACAGATTGAATGTGTTATAGGTACTGTCACAAGCGACAGGTACACTCTACGAACATCGAGCTCACAGCACGAGTGCTAGTTCTTGGGCTCGAACTAGGGTGTCGCTCGTGGTGACTTTAGTACATTCGCGGTGCCTCTATTCTCCCAGGAGCGGTCGTCTCTGCATTCGATAGACAAACGCTCCGCGGAGTGTAGAGAGACCTCTAATGCACTAAAGTCACCACGAGCGACACCTTAGCTCGAACCCACGATGAGACAATTTTTTTGGTTGACAGATTGATTATTCTTTTGCATATTTTCAATGCTATTATTTATATTAAGGTATAAGTTCTATGGCAAATACATCACTCTGCCACCACTAAGTAATCATTCAGTCAACGCTAGTGCGAAACTAGGTACTGCTCAACAAGAGACATCGAATTGACTCACAAAGCGCATTCTATTATATTCTCTAACTAGTTCCGAGCGGCTATCTATAAGAGGCAAGAGATAACAGATGGAAAATAAATTGGAGTGAAAGACTGTACTTTGCGAGTCGAATCGAGGTCTTTAATTAGCATCGCACTTGCCCCGTTTTCTGTCTAGAGATATCTGTCCAGAGCGCTAGCAATGGATTTGTTCGAACGAGAATGAGAAACGTTACTCGATTTGATTTGCACGCGCAGCGGTTTAATTCGCATTTGTATCATTTTCTTACTCCTCAACGAAAGAAATTATACGATATCTCTTTTTTCGATTTGTCTATTCTAGTTACAACCTAACGGTACTGTTTTATATTCAGCACTTCCATCCAGTCTGACACAACTAATGACTGAGGTACTGAAAAGAAGCAGCATTGTATTTTTGATTCGTCCAATTCCCCTCTGAACTGTTTCCTCTCTCATGTGATGTGGAAACGCTTTGATAGAATGAGAATAAGAATTTTTGCCAGACCTATTCATGACCCTACAAGAGCTAAATTTGTGTTCATTTTGTAGTCAAGGAATAAAGGTGATTCTTACGATAATTGTGGCATCTCTCAGCCATAGCGACAGCCACTACGATCAATACATTAGCAAAAGCGAAAAGGCACGTTGAAAAACGTGTAATTTTCGCCTCGTTTCTCTGAATGAAATGGGTTCGACAATCTTGTACTTGCTATAATACATATCGTGATGACTTGCAAATGCGATGGTGAATGTGCTCACTCCTTTTCCAGAATTTTTTCAATCCCTTTGTATCTTAATGTACTATACACATTCCTGCTGTCTTTGATAGATTTTGCAATAGTGAGAGAATAACTCAATTTAGCAAGAGAGGCCCGCAGTATCTGATTAACGCATCTCTTTTTCATTATTTTCAAACTATTATTTTTTCTAGCTGCAGTTTAGGTCGTTTCCTCGATCGCGAGATTTTTCTGAGCGTGAAACGCTGACTTTTTTGAGCGACCGCCTGCGAGTGAATCGCGGTGATTAGTGAAGAAGTACTTCGATTGGATGCCACGGTCAGCATGAATACAACTACCCTCACAGAGTCTGTGTCGAGTGCTCTGCAGAAATGCATGGGTGTAAGGGACGTGTTGGTGAGTATCAAATAAACCATAATTCAGTTTTTTTACTACCGGATAAATAAATAATTTATTTTTCTCGACTTCTATTCAAATCCCTCGCTCTCTCGTCCCATCGAAGATATTGATTTACTTTGCTCAAATCGCTTCATAGGCGGGAAGCCACGTGTGGTTTCCTTAATTAATCGTGGACCATTTTTGTTTAATATCTGTAAATTCACCGCTAGAGAACGTCATGGAACCCGAAAAACTAAACTGTTTTTTTAATCAATTATAAATTCAGACTTCCGAGCGCCTACTTATCGGAATACCGGTCCTTGTCTACTGCCTGATATCTATCCCATTGAATGTTTCGCTCATCTTCGTGGTATCATTCTTCCAGAATCAGTTAGACCCGAATATGAAACGGCACGTTATCAACCTAGCAATTGGTTAGTTCGACGCAGCTCAAAACACATCATATAACTGCAGCCTGTATCGGTTTTATGGCCACAAACTTATGGAGTCTTTTACCCACTGCCCTGTTTGGAGTTGAATTCAGTGATGTTGTTAACATAATCTTATCCACACCGGATTCAATTTTCTATCAGGTTTAGTGTTGTTGTCTACTTCGAGAAATATTACATCGCAATTTCAGGCTATTATGTTCACCAACACCATAATTGCCGTGGATCGTTTTCTCTTGTTCAATTTCCAATATGTTTGTACACATTTCTATATTTTTTTAGTTAGATTTGTATAGGTACATCAGCAAATTCTCGAGACGAGGGCAAAATATTTCATCATCGCCATTCCATGGTGCATTTCCTTTCTCATCATTGTTCATTCTACTTCTCTCGGCTGCTACAAACGAATGAACCCGTACAAGTTACGTTTCACCTATGCATGCTCGTGAGTTTTCAGGAATTTTTCATTATTAATAAATTAATAAAAAACTAAAGAACTTGTTACTATTACGACACTATTTTGTACCACCTATCTTGGGTTTGCCCAGCGGTTATTTTGATTTTGTATGGGACCGTACTATACAGTATCAGGTATGTGGATTATATAAGCCATATGACTCTATGATATGAGGAATCAACGAATGGCGTCCCGCAGGGTTTTTTGTATCCTATCGGAAGCGCTTTATCGACTTCCCGAACCGCTCATTTTGTTTTCAGGCACATTAAATCATTTTTAAGGCATCTCATGGTTAAGACAGGAGCAGACAGCCAATCGGTGTCGAGAAATCTGAAGAGAGAAGTTCGAATGGTTAGCCTAGTTTTGCTCGTAAATTAAAATAATTACACGTCAAGGTCATGCAATTCGTTATGATTGCTTTCTTTCAACTGGTCAATTCGCTGTTTTTCTACATTGAATTCATTTCCGACCAACAAATGACCAGTAAGCATAGCGTGATTTCACGTCTTTTGGGAGTCAACAGCGTTTATTCAGGCTTTCTCATATCACTTTTTAACGCCGTGAATAGCGTCACCAATCCGCTTGTTATGATCATATTCCAGGTCAGAGTGTACAGATATGTTATGAATTAACGGGAGGAATCATTATCGTACAACTAAAATTCAGACTCAGCACCTTTTCATAATGCGAAATCGAAGCTTCAAAGAAGCATTTCAGGAGGGAGTGCGATCCTGCTACTGCAAAATGATCCGATGCAACGTCTCTCAGCAAAAGCAAACTCGGCTCAATAATACGAGGACGATCAACAATAGCGTTTGCAGTTAATGTACTAGTTCGGTTAAGTTTCACGGAGCATTTATCCAGACCGTTATTGCTTTAATGTGACATAATTGATCCCGCAGTCTAACTGCTATGCTTTTCATGTAAAATGAAAGTCGACATCAATAACTTCTATGGGCTTGAAACCTATTCAAAATCACAGAGAATGTACGTTCAGGTTGCCCATTCTCAGCGATTTACAGATTCTGATGTTTGCAGATGGAAGCATATTTTTTGTTAACGAAATGACGATAAAACGGGAAACGATTTGTTGGAGAAATGTCGAAAATCAACTTGTCAATGCCACGTGCATGTATAAACTCGTGGGCGATTGTATCAAATGTGCTTTGGAATGAAAGACAAGTGCACCAAGGACATTAGCTCCGTTGTGGTGATGTGGATGAAAGCGCTTTCGTAATACTCATGGCACATCTGTCCTTTTCACCACAGCGGCGCAAACATCCATGGTGCACCTCTCGTTCACTCTGGGAGATCTACGTCTGCCTCCATACTGGAGAGATTTGTCATTCCATTCGCTTCAGGGTGGTATATGCCATTCTGGAAAAAGTACGGGGTGAAATACGAACGCTTAAGGAACATTTGCGCCATGAGACATGCCGCCCTGAAGCGAATAGGGTAACAAATCCCTCCAGTAAGGAGGCAGACGTAGATGCTCAGAGTGAACGAGAGGTGCATCATGGATGTTTGCGGCACTGTGGTGAAGGCATAACGGTGAAGAGAATGAATGCGTATGAAAATGAAAATGAATGGAATGTCTGATAATGAGAGAGAATAAGTCACCAATGTGCACGGGCAGAAAATTTGCACTTTATTCCTAAATGCGACACACTACTTCAAGGGTGGATATTAGAGTTAACAGGTAGTACAAGAATGCACGAAATTGAATATGATTCGTGAAAGCTGTTACATTTCAAAAATCTTCATAGGATCCGTGAAACATAATCGAAATCGCACAGGATGTCTACTTTTGAAGCTTGTTTCTCCTCATATTCCATTCTCAGTCTACCACGTTGAGTATTGTGCACAAGCATTAATGACGGGAAAGTGACCTGGTGGAATATGCTTAATGGAGACTGGAGGACAACCTTCAATCATCGCGCCCCGCATTGAAATGATAAATGAATTGCCTTGAAATAATTGTTTATGCCCCTTTCACTAGGTTGTCGCTAATGGGACGTTATTGACAACCGTTTCATTTCAAGCCGTCTAACTTCATTCCAAGCGGTCATCTCTTACTTAGTGGAGACAACCGCTAGGAATGAAGTTAGAAGGCTAGGAATGGATGGCTGTCAATAACGTCCCATTAGCGACACCCTACCTTTCATTCTATTCTGAAACGCATTCAGAATCAGTATTTAGAGGAGGTCAGAGAAACAATGCAACGGCGCACAAAATATAGATACAGTCGGTCACATACCAGAATTTGGAGCAAATACTAATTATGTATTATATCAACTCTAATTTCAAGACTTGCTCACTATCTTTCGCGGATAACCGTTATTTACCCATTTCACAATGCGCGGAGAAATAAACACTTGGCAGTGGCCGGATACTGAACTTGGGACCAATGAGTTAAGTGCGGGCGCCTTGGACCACAACACTACGGATCACCTTTTTCAAGGACAAAGTTCACTTTCCCTCGCTCTTCTTTTCTACGCTCCTTTTCTCTCTCTCGTCTGGGAGAGAATGATAAGGAGCCAACGTACTTCTCCCTCCTCCTTTTTCCGTCACTGATCTTTATAGAGAGTGAATGAACTGGTTGGACAACGTCCCTTTGCCCTCTGCTGAAGAAGGTTCTTGCGAGACAAATTTAGAACTGAGAACACACAACTGAGCACGGGAAGTGCAGTCTCAGCAGGTTCTGTCTATATTTAGAGTGTACAGTGACTGGGATGAAAAAAATGAACGCAACTTTATGATTTCTTATTACATCAAGCATTGAGCATTGGACAAAGAGCCAACTCGTGAAATTTGGTTATCGTTTTTTTAAAGATTCCGATATGCACATATTGACCGTTCCCGCCGGATTCCACGTCTGATAAATGGTCGAATAGTACTTTCACATGAAATCATCGTCGTTCTTCATTGATACGAGGCAGACAGCAATGTTCTTTGTGTTGACTGCCCCTTACAGTTCCTTCTATTCCCATCGTCCTACATGCAATTGTTTTCACACCTCGGACTGTGACCTCCATACGTCACTCGTTCAATTCGGGAACCACAGCCCTGAACATGACCCAGTGATGGGACTGGCCTCAGAGAAAGACTGCTGTGGTCTGTGATCGCGTGACGTAGCAGCGATCAGTGATCTTTTTAGAGGGAAGAAGGGCAGACAACGAGAGGAGAGGGAGGGAACGATAAAGAAGCTTTTCACCATTAAAAATCACCGAAAGAGCAACGAAGACCAAATGTTCAGCCTTCCGCAAGACGCTTGGGCGTCTATCTGTCTGTAGTGGAATTGGTATGATTTGCACTCCTTTGTGTTCTAGAGTTTCTAAACTGGGAACCGCTCCTCGGTGATTAAACGAATGGGCAATTAGTCTTGGATATTATACTTCCAATTGCATGCCTTGACAAATGTTCACGGTGTTGTCTTTCCTATCGTAGGATGGAATGGCAATGGGAAAGTGACGTTGAAAAATCCAAAAATGGAAGGTAGAATAGACGAGAATGACACGAAATGATAAGAAAGAACACAACACGGATCTTTGAAAACGCATATACACATGTTGACTGCAAGAATTCCAGAGAGATGTGATGACAAGATTTTGTACTTCATTGATATTCCACCTTTGTGTGTTGCCCTACTATACACTCCCATCTCTCTTCTCCACAAAAAAGCGCTTCTCCGTATCTTTAAAAGTCTCCCTATCAGCGGAAAGAGGAGATGATTTTCATTGCATCAGTGAGCTGTCATCGAAAGCGACTGGAGAAAGATAATAGAAGAATAAGAGAAGCGAGGGAAGACAGAGGAACGGGGTTCCCCCAGTTTAGAGCATGTGTAATACACGTGAAGCGTTGGGAGGGAGTGTTCCATTGAACTCCACGAGAGAACGTTCTATCAATGAGAGTACAGACAGGTGGAGGCACTATTTAGTCTCCTCCAAGGGGGAAGAGGGGAAAGTACAGTAAGGGGCGGAGTCCGTGGCTAAGAATAGGAGAGGAACGGGTATAAAAGAGAGTGGCGAAGGGGCACAGATCAGTCTGATCATCCATATTCACATTCTCATCCATTCATTCCCTATTCCTCAACGATGAAGATTCTGGACGGTCCCACTATCTACCACGAGAGACTTCAGGAGAACATTCGTGCTCCTCTCCTCGACAGAAGGTATGTATGGTTTTCAGAATATGCTTATTAATGATTTTCAAATGTACATTACTATTAGGGTTGGCTGTTTGTATGCGAAATGGTTATGTTTCACTGACTCTATATTTCAAAGTTATATAGCTTCCGTGAACGTAACTGATCTCGCATACAAACTGCCAATCCTAATTACTATAGTTGGATAATACTGTTAAATTTTGTATGCATTTTTCATTTCACTTCTGATCTATCGCTTGTGATATTCGACCGTTCAATAGGGGATTAGACGAATTACAATTCGCCTTACAACTGGTTCCTCCTAATCTGTTCATTGCAGTCTCTCCACTGGTCATCCAGTCCACAAGACTCAGATCAAGAATCCCATTCTGATGACACCTGAAAGATTCACTGAAGTGATCAAGCACATTGACACATTCATCTTCGATGCTGATGGTGAGTAAATGAGTCCAGAGAAAAGAGGAGTCTTCTTCCCTTTAGGAGTCCTTTGGTTGGGAGATGCTGTCATGCCTGGATCTCCTCGTACAATCGACTACCTCGTCAAGAAGGTCAGCTCTAGTCTTGTCGTCTCCTCTCATCATCTTAATTTCAGAACAAGAGGGTCATCGTTCTCACCAACAACGCAACCAAGTCTCGTGCAAATTATGCCAAGAAGCTGGCCAAGTTGGGATACAATCAAGCTATCACCAAGGTGAGGAGGGAATTGGAAGAATAGAAGAGAGAATCTGAGGGGAAAGGGCATGGGAGAAGAGATGGAGTGGAGATGGAATGGAGTGATTCAGGACACCCTGGTCAATCCTGCTGCAGTGGTGGCTGATGTTCTGCATAGAAGTGGACTGAAACAGAAGGGAAAGAAGGTAAGCGATGGAACACTTTATTGTTTGTCTTCTGACCTTCCATTCATTCCCTTCTCTCTTCATTCTCTTCTCTTCAGGTGTACATGATTGGTGCCCAAGGAGTGAGAGACGAATTGGACGAAGTGGGAATTGAATACTTCGGCCATGGACCGGAACCCCAAGACCTCTCTGATGGATCTGCATTCATGTTTGACATCAAACTTGAGCACTGCGTATGTCTGCCTTATTTCTTCACTGCATTATCTTCTTCTCTTCAGCCCTCTGAAGTTGGAGCAGTCGTGGTTGGATACGAGAAGCACTTCAACTACCACAAACTCATGAAGGCATCCAATTATCTCCAAGGTAACTTACTGTCCTTACTTCTACAGTAATCAAATTCTTCCATTCAAGAACCATCCTGCATGTTTGTGGCCACAAACGAAGACGAGACATGCCCTGGTCCCAACCCCAATGTCATCATCCCTGATGCAGGTACCGTTTCCCTTCCTCTACCGTATCCATTCCTTCCCTTCAGGACCGTTGGTGGCAGCCGTCCGTTGTGCTTCTGGAAGAGATCCTCTCACAGTGGGAAAACCCAATTCCCCTGCATTCGAGTACATTTGCCGCCGATGGAAGATCGATCCTGCAAGGACTATGATGATCGGAGACAGGTACCGTATCCATTCTTTCGTTGTGAGAATCTCGGACACTTCAGGACAAACACAGACGTGAAGTTCGGTCGCGACCACGGACTGAAGACTCTTCTCGTTCTATCGGGAGTTCATCAATTGGAGGACGTCGTGGAGAATCAAGCATCAGGAAAGAGAGACATGGTGCCAGATTACTATGCCAGCTGTCTTGGGGCCATTTCCCCGAAGAGAGAAGAGTGAAAATAGACGTTTGGAGTTATCAATTATAGCAAATATATTTTTATTAACTAAAGCCCCCTTAGGCTGAAGGACTCGTTTCTGCACCCAGTGCACTAAAAGTTACATGGAAATGACCATTGTATGGTTTGTTTTCTGTTGGCCATAGATTGTATTGTCTTGCATTGCAGAATAGTACTTTCTCCATAATAGATTTATTCCATTGAATTGTCATTTGAGTGGTCTCGATGAGGCCAGAAGACATGTTGTCATTATAGTTTCATTCAATTTTCATTTGAGTGGTCTCTATGAGATCATTTTACACATTGGAACTACGAGTACTTGACTTGAATAAAAGTCTACACTGCAATTGATAAGATTCTCACAATCATCTCTTTAACACAGTTATCTCCGAATACTTGATTGGAATGAAAGTTTCCAGAACAATTGATAGAACTTCATATGACGCAATCCTTACACTTCTCCTCTGTCGTCCACTTTCCACTCTCACAAGTTCACGTCATTTGAGAGGAAGGGCTATTGATGTGGGAAAGTTCCCGGACCCAGAATCATTTTGTGAATCTACGATATTGACGAATAATCTTCGTCAACATTCCTGATGAGAAGTCGTTCTCAATGGATGGAAGGTTTCAGGTGGAAGCGCGGATGACGGCTTCGTCGTTTCGTTTCATTTCACCATATTCCAGACCATTCCCATCGATCATCGAGACCATCGTCTATTCATCTTCTTATTTTCCCAGAAACACTTATAAAATAAATTCCCCGAGTCCTTTATCTTCTCCATCAAGGAAGGAATGTATGAGTGAAAGACATGTGCTTCATGGAAATTAGCTCCATATTTGAGAAATGGACGGACACACGGTAAGAATGCTGAGAATGATGAGCGCATTACTCATTTCACTGCCTTCATCTTCAGATCATGATCTCAGCAAATGTTCAGGACACTCTTGTCTTTCACCCATATGCTCATTGATGGGTATATGTGATTGGGGGATACAGTATGCGAAGAGCAATGGGTGGTGTGCGAATGGTTGGCCATCGCTAAACGGTGTTCTCCTATCGGAGAGAATGATGAGAATCAAAATTCTCCTTCTTTGGACGTCACTGATCTTTATAGAGAGTGAACGAACTGGATGGTTAAGGCCACTTTGCCCTCCATGTAACAACGTTCCTGTGAGATAAATTTAGAAATGAGAACACACAACTTGAACATGGGAAATGAGATCTCAGAATGTTCTATTTTTGGATTGTACACTTACTAGGATTAAAAAGTTGAAAAGTAATAGTGAACATGAAATGAACATGCACAAACTTCAGTATTCTCTGCTGCGCGTTTGTTCCTTCCCATGATAGACGACAAATGAGGAGAGGAATGACGGCAAATTTACCGATTTGGAACGCCCTGAAAGACACGTGTGCCTTCGACCTTTGCGGGAAAAGTGTGAAATGAACACTTGAGAGTAATAGCGCTCTTCTCTATTTCACCACTATGGCGCTAAGTTCATAGCGCTCTCGTCCTGCACCCAATTTCCTGTCTAATATCTGACCGGAGAGTGCATTCTCGCGAAGTCCTTATTGTTCTCCATTGATACTGGACAGACAGGAGCATCCGTTGTGTTGTCTGCCCCATAAGTTCCTTTCTATTCCCATCGATTGTCCTTACAGTTTTTTCACGCCTGAGACTGTGACCTCCCCGAAGTTTTCACGTGGCACATCACATGTGAACGAAGAGTACGTTCATATGAAATCATTGTCGTTCTTCATTGATATGAGGGCAGACAGCAACGTCCGCCGCCCCTAGCAATCCCTTCTATTCCAGTTGATCCTCTATACAATTGTTATCGCACATCTAACAGTGAACTCCTTACGTCACTCATTCCACTCGTGAAAATCAACCCCGAACATGACCCAGTCAAGAGACTGACCTCGAAGAAAGACTGTGACCGAATGACATACCAATGATCAGTGATCTCTTAGAGTGAAGAAGGGATAGACAACTAGAGGAGGGAGCTTTAACGACAGAGGCGCTTATCTCCTTTAAAAACCGTAAAAAAGTACGACGAAAATTAAAAGCACAACCAGCTAAGTTGTTTATATTTCTCTGCACTACACGAGTTCATTTGAACTTTGGTTGTTTTCAGTTGTTTTTCCTTTGTCAAGTGTTTTTTGTGTTGTCCTTCATATCTTTGAAGATGAAACGGGAATGGCTGATGTTGAAACAATCCAAAATGAACATCAAAAGGAAGGTAACGGCATGAAATGATAAGAAGAGACAAAACACAGATCTTTGAAACTATCAAAGTGTTGAATATCTGAATTCATTTTCAACTCTACCATAGATATTTAAAGTTGCATGTTTTGACAAATGATTGTTTTATGGTCTTTTCAACTGTAGGATTGAAAGATGGAACTGGAATGGCAGACTATCTTGGGAACAATCCAAAAATAGCTGTTAAAATATATGATAAGAGCACGAAATGATAAGAAGGAACACCACAGCGATCTTTGAAGATATAAACACATGTTGACTGCACGCGTACTAGACATAAGTGATGGCATGATAGACGTTACACTTTGAGACTCCGCTGTATCGCTCATATTGTACAGTCCCTCCATCCACAAAAGGTGTGCTTCTCCGTATCTTTAAAAGTCTCCCTATCAGTGGAAAGAGGAGACGGTTTTCATTGCTTTTCACCGCTGTCATCGAAAGTCACTGGAGAAAGATAATGGAAGAATGAGAGAGACGAGGGAGGACTGAGAAATGGGGTTCCCCAGTTTGAAGCATGTGTAATGCACGTGACGTGCCAGGAGGGACTGTTCCATTGAACTCTATGAGACTGGAACAGAATCTTTTTATGGAGCGACGAAATGGATGAAGTGGATGGATGAATTTTCCATTGGCTACGTGTCCGTAATGGAATTGGCTGCACCTGATGAGAAGTCGTTCACTGTTATGGAAGGGAGGCTTCAGATGAGAGGAAGGATGATGACTACGAATTTCATTTCCCCTCAGTTCGATCAGTGAGCACTGAGGTGATTGCAGTCGTGAGAATTGAACATGAACGCAATGATGGATTGAAGTTGGGAGTCTAATTCCAACATTCCCTTCCCTTCCTTGCCAAACAATCATTATAAACTGACGAATACAACGAGTTCATCCAGTCATTTCAATCCATCCTTCGATAAATGCTTGTTCCAAGGACACTTGCGCTACAACGAAGAATAGAATTGATGCGCAGTGGGATTTATGGCTCATCACTTCATTTCACCATTTTAGAGCATTTTTCCATGAAGTACCTGTCTTTCATCCAGACTTTCATTGATGGAGGGGATAGAGTACGTAAAGAGCATTGAGAGGTGTACAAATGGTTTGCAGTCACTAGACAATTTACTCCTAAGTGGAGAGTGATGAGAATCAAACTGCTTCTCATTTGGACGTCACTGATCTTCATTGAGAAAATGAACTGGATGGTCATGGTCCCTTTCCTCTCTATGGAACATTGTTCTTTTGAAGTAATAGACACATGAAGGGCACGCTGAGCAGGTTCTATTTATTTTAAGATTGCTCACAGATTGGGAAGAATTTGTTTTACTGTATATCATATGATCCGAGACAGACAGGTACGTCCGCAGTGTTGATTGCTCAATTCACTATTATTCCCATCGACCCTCCTTGTTTCACGCCTCACATTCAGTGTCTGGCCTCCATACGTCACTCATTTCACATGGTATCTGCGGATGTGCAGATGGCCCAGTGACTAGCCTCACAATCAGAGAAAAGATGTGACTGAATAACACAGTGATCAGAGATCTCTCAGAGTGAAGAAGGGATAGACGACGAGACGAGGAAGCTTTAACTATACGGACACTTATTTTCTTTAGAAACCGTCAAAAAGTGGAATGAAAATCAAAATCACAACACCTAAGTTGTTTCGCTAGGGCGACAATCTGTCTGTACGTGTTGTGTGAGCTTTTGCTCGTTTTAGAGCGCCTTTAGTGCATATGGAGGCCTCTTTCTTTAAAAATGGACTAACAGGTCACAACAACGGTATGATAAGAGGGAAACGAGTATTTGTGAACTTTGGATGTTGTCAGCTGTTTTCCGTTGACTCGTGTTTTACATGCTGCCCTTTCTATCTTTCAAAGATAAAATGGGAACGCCAGGATGACGTTGAAACCATCCAAAGTGGAGGGACCAAACGATAAGAAGGAACACATGGTATGGATGCTGTTTCTCGATTAGAAACCGCCTCAAGTAAATACAATGAAAATGATTGATGGTTTCCATCAATCGCACAACCATTCGCACATTTATTTATGCTACATATTTACCAATTATATCGAAGCATGGAAAGAATCAGAGAGAAACGGTCGGTTTGATATTTCTCCTTGTATGTCACCCCACTGTACAGCCCCTCTCTTTTCCCCACAAAAAAGTGCTTCTCCGAATCTTTAAAATTCTCTCTATCAGTGGAACGAGGCTGTCATTAAAAGTCACTGGAGAAAAATAGTGGAAGATTGAGAGAAGCGGGGGAAGACAGAGGAACGGGGTTCCCCAGTTTGAGGCATGTGTGATACACGTGAAGCGCGGAGAGTGATTGTTCCATTGAACTCTATGATAGAGCGTTACATTGAAGAAGTATAGACAGGAGGAGGCACTATTTAGTCTCCTCCAAGGGAAAGAGGAGAAAGTACAGTAAGGGGCGGAGTCCGTGGCTAAGAATAGGAGCGGAACGGGTATAAAAGAGAGTGGTGAAGGGACACAAATCAGTCCGATCATAAATATTCGCTTTCTCTTACATTCATTCCCTATTCGTCAACGATGAAGATTCTTGATGGTCCCACTATCTACCACGAGAGACTTCAGGAGAACATTCGTGCTCCTCTCCTCGACAGAAGGTATGTAAGGTTTTCAGAAGATGCATTTTACTACTGATGTTGAAATCGTAAGCAAAGCATTAAAGTGTCCATTACAGTCTCTCCTCTGGTCATCCAGTACACAAGACTCAAATCAAGAATCCCATTCTGATGACGCCTGAAAGATTCACTGAAGTGATAAAGCATATTGACACTTTCATCTTCGATGCTGATGGTGAGTGAATGAGAAACAGGAGAGGAGATTCTTCTTCGCTTCAGGAGTCCTTTGGTTGGGAGATGCTGTCATGCCTGGATCTCCTCGTACAATCGACTACCTCATCAAGAAAGTCAGTTCTAATCTTGTCGTCCCCTCTAATTGTCTTCATTTCAGAACAAGACGGTCATCGTTCTCACTAACAACGCAACCAAGTCTCGTGCAAATTACGCCAAGAAGCTGGCCAAGTTGGGATACAATCAGGCCATCACAAAAGTGAGGAGGGAAAGGGGAAGAATCGGGATGGGAATTAGTGAGGAAAATGGGAAGGCGAGAAGAGGTGGAGTGGAGATGGAACGGAGTCATTCAGGACACCTTGGTCAATCCTGCTGCAGTGGTGGCTGATGTTCTCCATAGAAGTGGACTGAAACAGAAGGGAAAGAAGGTAAGCGATGGAGCACTTTATTGTTTGTCTTCTGACCTTCCATTCATTCATTCTCTCTTCATTCTCTTCTCTGCAGGTGTACATGATTGGTGCCCAAGGAGTGAGAGACGAACTGGATGAAGTGGGAATTGAATACTTCGGTCATGGACCAGAACCCCAAGATCTCTCTGATGGATCTGCATTTATGTTTGACATCAAGCTCGAGCACTGTGTATGCACTTCTTATCCCCTCATTCCATTATCTTCTTCTCTTCAGCCTTCTGAAGTTGGAGCAGTCGTGGTTGGATACGAGAAGCACTTCAACTACCACAAACTCATGAAGGCATCCAATTATCTCCAAGGTATTCGACTGTCCATACTTCCACTGTAATCATATTCTTCCATTTAAGAACCATCCTGTATGTTTGTGGCCACAAATGAAGATGAGACATGCCCTGGTCCCAACGCCAATGTCATCATCCCTGATGCAGGTACCGTATCACTTCCCGTAACTTTTTCATTTCTTCCCTTCAGGACCCTTGGTGGCAGCCGTCCGTTGTGCCTCTGGAAGAGATCCTCTTACAGTGGGAAAACCCAATTCGCCCGCATTCGAGTACATTTGTCGCCGATGGAAGATCGATCCTGCAAAGACGATGATGATCGGAGACAGGTACAGTATCCCACATTTTCGTGGTGAGAATCCCAGATTCTTAAGGACAAACACAGACGTGAAGTTCGGTCGCGACCACGGTCTGAAGACTCTTCTCGTTCTGTCGGGAGTTCATCAACTGGAAGACGTCGTGGAGAATCAAGCATCAGGAAAGAAAGATATGGTACCCGACTACTATGCCAGCTGTCTTGGGGCTATTTCCCCCGAAGAGAGAAAAGTGAATACATATTATTAGATTTATTTATTGTATCTCGAGAATATGTAATATTTCCAACGGTCCCCTTAGGATGTGGAATACACTAATTTTCGCACTCAGTGCACTAAAATATAGAAACGACCATTGTGTGGTTCGTCTTCTGTGGCCATTGATCTCCATAATATAGTTATACCATTGAATTGCCATTTGAGTGGCCTCCATGAGACCAGAACACTCTTTGCCATTATAGTTTCATTCAATTTTCATTTGAGTGGTCTCCATGAGACTATTGTACACATTGAAACCACGAGTACTTGACTTGAATAAAAGTCTACACTGCAACTGATAAGATTCTCTTAATAATCACTTCTACACAGTTGTCTCCGTGTTGTTATTGGAATGAAAGTTTCCAGATCAAATGGCAAGACACACAAAGACAGTCTCCATACTTCTCCTCTTATATTCACTATCCACTCTCACAAGTTCATGTCATTTGCAAGGTCTATTGATGTGAGAAAGTGCCCTCTTCTGGGCCAGAATCATTTTGTGGGGAGCCGAAATGTATAAATGAGTCCATAGGGGAATTGTATGCACCTGATGAGAACTCGTTCTCTATGGAGGGTAAGTTTGAGGTGAGATGACTGTTGATGATTACGAGTCTCTCGTTTGTTCAACGCAATCGTGAGGATTACAAAAGATTGCAATTATGGAATGAAGTTGGGAGACTCCCCTCCTTCACAATATTCCTGTACCCAACCAGACCATCATCTATTCAACATCTTCATTCCATAGACTTAAAGGAGCCGTAAAGGGAGATTTATTTGCATGCACTTTCGGCGGTCAGTCTCTCCAATCCCCCACTTTCCCGTCGTCAGAGCGGTCTGCTCTGAAAACGAGAGAGTAAGGGAATTGGAGAGACTGACCGCCGAAAGTGCATGCAAATAAATCTCCCTTTACGGCTCCTTT
>JACMIF010002900.1:0-16246 GCA_014805445.1 Diplogasteroides magnus
GTTGCTTGTCGAATAGGGGTCATTCGTACCTGAGTAGGGAGACAGAGGGATTGAGACTAATTCCACCTTGTCTTTTTTCTATACACACTTTCTGTGACACCAATACTGTGTATGTAAACTAATTGGGAAAGCCAAAATGCGCTTTAAAAAATTTGGTAGTGATACTTCCTCACTCATGCGTTTATTTGGGCTCGGTACATAGAGCTAGCACCAGACAATCAGAGCGCAGTCAGACATGCAGAGTGCAGTGGAAATCTCATTTCGCATCAAATATCTTTCCCAAATTCCATAGGGTGTGATTATTCTAAAGTGTATGTGGTAATCGCACCCAGGGGATGTTCATTTGTTTTTCAACAACACTTGTTGAGTCAACAAATCAACGAAAAAATTTTTCAACAAATCAACTAAATAATTTCTGTAAATAATGCTATAAAAATGAAAATTCGAGCCTTTAAAACACATTTTTGATACAGAAATGTGTTATATTCTCAAATTCAATATCAAAATGTCGACTTTCGTTCGCATTTGCATGACTAAATGCCTGCGCGTTGCGGTCTCATAGCTTCTAGATTGTTAAAACGGGGCGGAGCGAAGACAGGGTTGATAGGCGTGGCCGATGCAGAGTGAGGAAGGGTATCAAGGTTGCGTCTTGACAACATCTTTACCCATGATTCAAGATACAATTCAATGGCACATGCTGTCTCAAGAGGAACTCCCCAATTGCATTGGCCAACGTAGATCTATGTCTGCCTTGTGTTCTCTTCTGCGGCTCCTTAAGCTTCAGCCAGAAGCTCTCGATAGACTGATACGCATGCACAACGCGACGCATCTAGGACGCGTTGCGGTCGGGCCCAGCGTTCTATAGTCCCGTCCGCCTCATGACACTCTTACCACGAATGCCTGATTACGTATGCCAACGTGGTAGGAGGTGTGGTGAGCGAGATTGTGGTAAAACGCTACATTGGGCAGGTTTCCACCATCCTCATACATTCTCTTGGAGGCCCAATAATATAAAGAAGTATCCCACAATAGAGAACTACTTCTGTACTTCATCAACAGCGTAGCTCATCTTGTAATACTTGAAAAGCTAACAACTATGATCTCCTATTTCAATCTTGTGAAACACAAGTGAAAATGGTTCGCGTCTGCCAATCAATCGACCATATTCAAAATTTGTTTATAACAATTTCTCTGCTAACAATGTTAAAAATAAAGTTTCAAAAATAATTCGTGTGCTTCTGTAACAAATATTGACAATTTTCAGCAAACAAAAACTCAATATTGGATTCATATTCCAAAAATCTCAATTAATTCTTATTAGGAAATACCGTAATCCTAGGTGTTAATTTTGAAATAATTATTGAAGAGACTGGCTATTCTCTTGGGGTCATGGACAGGATTGGCCTTCGTAAATGAGACGAACTGTCTTCGTAGCCGCGACAACTGTGTCAGCGAACGATGACGACCACCGTGCACCTGAAATTGGGGAGTACTGTAGAATGTGACCGAGTTAGGAAGTAAGGAAAGGATATGGCATGACTACATCAGTAGTTTACTGCTCACGAGAAATAGAGCTAAGAGAACATTAGAAGTGAAATTCGCTGAAGTCATCGCAAAAATATCTACTGTTACCCTTCAAGTCTCTTAGTCACTATACTTACCGTAGCTAATAACCATCCTTACAAGCTGTTTACCTACCGCAATTCGCCTAGAATCATCTGCATCTACCGTAACCCCTCACTTACCGAATTGCACGACTCCCCCGCACTCGGCACCACGATGTCTCCTCCCGCCAGTCCGTGTTTCTTCTTATCCATGCTTCTGCTCACAGTCTGAACAAAGAATGAATCTTGATTGATTATCCTCAGAATCATTCCCAATCTCTTGTTGAAAGAAATCACTGATTTTGGCAACGTCAAGAAGAACGTGGTATGCTACATAATGGATGGGTATTTATAGTTTCTTGAAAGAGACGGACAGAACGGTGATCAACGTTTTCGTAAACTACCCGTGTTATCAAAAGAATGTTGCATGAAACTGCCGTTTTCTACATATTAAAATCCCAACATAAAAGTGCATCATCTCCCTACGGTAAACAACTGCCATAGAATATCAAAATACATTTATAGCTAAATACCTGTTGTCTGACCTTGTTCAGTCACCATTCCAATCTAATTTCCCAATTTTCAATGTGCGCATGCATTAGGGTTGGCAGTATGACTAAATTTTCGGATATGTTTCACAGCTCTTATAAATATATTATATATAGCCACGGTGAAACATATCCGAAAATTTAGTCATACTGCCAACCATAGCATGCATTCACATAGAGATCCCGTGTCTTGAAAGACAGGAGCGATGTGGACATTTGCGCCATAACGATAAAAACACCGGGGCGCAAATGACAAACAAGCTTCCGTCTATCATCCGACACAATGATACGAGAATAGAAATTAGCAGTCAGTTAACAAACTGCTAACACTTGCAGTAGCTATTGAAAACAAGTATGGAGGCGGTGCTATGTGATCAGAATGCTTGCCCATTCATATGTTATTTCAGAGATGAGTAAATACTAGACTCTATGTCCAACAAATCAGCGCAATTTATAAAGGAGTTTTATGTGAACCTCAAGCTACCTGGATACGACAGGTTTCAGAACCAGGATCACTACCCAAAATGAAATGTTCTTGCATACCTGTCTATTGCTTCCTCCACTGTCTGCCAATCTGTTGTTGTCTGTTGTCCTGTCCGCCTCTATGTTCCCTCTCCTTCCTTCCTTCACTGCAAAAAAGATTTTCAGATAAATGAAGGAGAATGAGGGAAATTTCAGATAAGGAAAGATATTCATGAACGTTCCAAACAGTTTGGAATTCCAAACGTGACGTCATTTGGGTAGGGGGAGGACGTTTGGAAAATCGCTCCCCCTATCCAAATGACGTCACGTTTGGAATTCCAAACGGTTTGGAACGTTCATGAACACGGCTAAAGGTGAGCAAAATTTCAGGTAAACTATGACGAATTTACCTGAAATCTCCCCCAGTTTACCTGAAATATTCCTTACCAGGGTTGTCTCTCGTCCTCTCTCCATCTCTGTTCCCTCTCCGTCCTCCATTGTCTCTCATCCTCCCTCCTCTGTTCTCTTCTCTCCCTCCACTCCTCTTCCTTCCTTCTCTCAGTCTCTACACGAGATGCACGCGACTGTGCCTCCCTCGCCATGTCATGCACTGCCGAACGGAACGCCTGAAATAGTGTTACAGTAACAACAAGTATTCGGTAGTTACAAGATGAGGCAGGAACTTTTAAATTGTATCATGATGTGACTCATTCGTAGAGGCATTGTGGGACTGTCGAACAGTTTATTCGGGTACGGTTTAGATTATGGTTGGCAGTTTCGAATATGTTTTTGCATATATTTCAATGCTACAATATGCTCGAAGATGTACCTTCAATGCAACATAACCCATAAAGCAATCGAACTGTCAACCCTAATGTAGGAGTACTTTTTCTATTAACCCCATATTTCCACTCCCAATCACTTCCTACTTTCATCCCCATCCACCTACACCGGACTCTCTGATGAATCGGGAACGATGGCCAATAAAAAGCGAGGGTGAAGGAGCTCAATGTGTAAAGTGGTGCAGAGAATTCACGAGGTTCAATTCATGTTCAGTACTTCACAGGGTAATGCAGGTAAATACAAAATAGAAATCATTGCTTCGATTATTGACTCAAGCAGAAGAACTATTTAGGTGCAACTATACGCAAGAATTCACGAGGTTGGATTGTCAGCTGTTTTCATAAAAATTTAAAGAATTTTACATGAAAAGGATCCACGCAGAAATTTAATGATGGCAGTGTATTTTTGTAATACAAACCAGCTCTGATTTCGGAAGATTCATGAAAACAGAACTTTATATTACGCATCCTAACTGAACTGTTGCTCTGGTTTATTTATCGCGCATTGGAAACATATACCAAAACGACGAAATTGCACGTAAAAATGAGAGACCAGGGTGGCATCCAAGTGTGAGACGCGTACTAGGAATAACAGTTCAGATAGGATGCATAATACCCGATATCAGATCCCGACTGCGCGGATCACCCAGGACCACGTTGTTTTACGTTTCATTCATGTTAGATAAGCATCTAATTCAGCAACATTTTAGTAACAGGTCGATTTCAGATATAGCAAAAGAAGTTAACGTGAATCTTATTTTCATGTCCCTTCATAATCATTTCAAGCAAATGAAACGTTCTGTTAAAGGTCATGACGAAGCCATTTCAAAGGCCTCGTAATGAGTAAATAGTCCGTCCGGTTGGGTATTTACTAACTCGCTGGCCTCGTTACTTTCATTAGTTCTTGTGCCAATTTTCGACTGCGTGTTGCCCTCGTTATTTCAAGGAAGCGAACCGGGCAATTTTCTTGAGAAAGAAGAAGAAGAAGAATGAAGAAGTACGGTCGCATTGATTTGTGTGCTTTGTAGCGTGCTCAGAGTAAAAGGGAGGGAGCCGCTAGTTTCAGCCAACATCATACGCTTATTGTTAGGGGAGGTCTCCCTCCAACGTTCATCCATGATACCCAAATTCTCAATGGCCTATCATCTTATATCTCATGGATTCTGCTCATGGTCATGGATTCAACAGTTCAGCATAAATTTTTTTACAATAAGCCACCATTACCGTAGTTTTTTATACTCGGCAGAGGGGAAGAATTCATCGGGAGTGAGGGGAGGGAACAGGATGCTTAGCGCTTCAGATTCTGACCCGGTGGGTTCTTCTTCTTTACAGGACCTCAAAGTCAGTGCAGTTCATTCATTAGTCCCATAAAAGGCAGATTACATCCCGAAGAATTCCGGTCTCACATGCTAACATGGTATTTACCCAGTACCTATGAATGTCGGTAATCACTTCTGCCTTATTATGCATATGATAGAAAAATTAGCAATCGAATTGAATTTTTTTTAAATAACGCACACTCACTTCATAAGTCTCCTTCGACTTCTCCTTCTCGGACAATTTGCGCTCCCTGAAAACAATGGAGTTTTTTTTCAATGTAAACTATTTAACGTACGAAACGAACCAGAACCAGCGTAGAATAAATCAATCCATTATATGACGTAGTGCGACATTGTTTCAACTGTTGTTGCGCCATTGGGCTTTCAAGCATTTCGGTGGCAAAAGTGACGGGATCATCACTTGGGGTATATTTTCTCATGCTATTGAATAAATAATTATTTTTAACCTCGGATGCAGATACGCACCATCATCACATGCAGACAAATTTCGGGAGTAGGACATTTCCGCACAGGACCCCTAGGATCGATCAAAACATGGAGAACCTATAGTGATTTCGAATCGTCTCGATAAAATAAGCATCTTTTGCGCAGGAACATTTTTCATGAAAATCAAAACTGGCTGTTGTGGGCTTGTGCGGAAGTGTCTTTCTCCACTGTGTGCGGAAATGTCCTACTCCCCAAATTTCTATTTGCGATAGCTGTGAAACATATTCCAACTGGGAATTCAACCTTATCAAATACCGTACCCCGTTCGCTTACCGTATCTTGAGATTTCCTTTGATGGCCGTCGCCCATTCTTCTCCCATGAGCCAATCCCTCAGAATACACGACGAGACAGCGACTGAGGGTGACCGGGGAGTGTTCACTACGAAACTGAAGATTAATATTAGTTTGTAATGACTAGGTCTGCTCTACTCATTACACCGCACTTATTTTTAGTGATCACTAGACCGGAAGCACCAATCATTACATCACGAGGAAAAAATAAGTTCTGATACCAGCACGTTGCATGATCTTGGCATATTTGAATGTAAAAAAGAGGCATGTTCGCCATGAAGCTCACCATAGTTATTTCATAGCCTAATAAAGTGATTCAAGAACGGCGCACTATAACATAAAGAAAACAACTGTTTAACTTAAACGTGCAGCGAGATTGTCGCGGGTTTTTTAAACATATTTTTTGAAAACCGCAATAGAATTTCTAAAGACAATATCATGGGTTACGGTTGATCATGAATTTACCAAAAATGTCCAACGGGACTGTGCAACAACATTATAACCGTTCTGTAATTCTACTACGGTAGGTTAGAAAATGCATACTGTAGCTTGAGCAAATTGGATACAGTAGCAGATAACATACCGTAGCAACATGCATATATTCGTGCCCTAAAATGTCCACTGTCATTTTCAAGGCGGTGTTCACTTCGAAACCCGGTTCAATCCTAGTTCAACAAATGGATGCAGTGTGGCACGATTATGTATGTATTGCAGTGTGGCACGATTATGTATGTACTGTATCACAGACCTGAAGTGCTTCTCCAGTGGCATACGGTAGGCGGTGAGGCGTTCGGCTACGGCCGCGGTCAGGGAGGAAGTGTGTGGATGCATGTCGGAGGAGAGACAGAGTACGGCGGCCTGCAATGTCACGGGTTACGGTAGACAGATGGAATGCTGTAGGAAACTGTGGACTACGGTAGTGATAGAATATTTCTTGGATTCGCAATTCAACGCCAATTAGTTCTCTCTGCGCACTACACTATAAGTACAGATTGCGAAGCGCAAATGTACGAAGTCCGTCTCCTATAGACCGGTTTCTATCAATTACAGTCATGATTCGAAAGGTTTTAGCCTGACCGAAGAAGGCTTGGGTCGGGAGAGTTGTGTGTGGACCACAGCAATAATCCGAAAGCTACAATAACCAGGCTGTCAGACTTCTAAGTTTGAACGAATACAATGTCACATACATGAATACAATACAATGAATACGAATACATTTATTGCGGTCGATGTTCTATAAAGATTGATGTGCCGTGAGTACATCTCCCTTAATCAACAGCCCGAAACCTGGATTCACCTTGATATTGGAAGGCGGCCTCTGGCAGGAATGTCTTCGACCTCTGCGAGATGTACATGATCTCATCTGCAAATTCAGAATAGTGTAGCTGTATCGATTCTTATGTATAGTACAAGCTACTACTCAATTCGAACCACGGTAGCTTCATAGCTTCTTATCTACAAGTTATTACTCTTCAATATCATGAATTTTTCAGACAAACGTTGAGGCATGTTTCTCTCAAATTCCATTATCCGTGATTCCACAAATCGCATGTTTTGATTGCGACCAACATTGAAAAAATGAACCCGATACTATCTAAAATCACAAACCATCAGCCGGGTCCTGCAGCGCGTGTCTCACGGTGCGCGAAGATACGGTAGGCGCGAAGGGGTGACGCATGAATGAAGAGGCGTTGGGTGAAGTATCAGGAGGACCGTAGAGGAACATCCATTGTCTGCAATAGGAATTCTCTAATGGTTTTATTACGGTCATACTTGGGGTTTTCTTATCAAAGCAATTAGACTCATTCCCGTTCTCCACTTTCTCGTCTGAGCAGTCGTCTCTCAACCCCATAGATAACAGCTCGGAGGAGAATGGGGAGGCTAGAATTGTTCATGTCCCCCATTCTAGTGACAACCAGCAAAATGGAAGCTTCAAGTTGATGCAAACAGTGCATAACGCCTAAAAAAGCCACCTTCCCCCTTCAGTCTTCCTTGTCAATCGCCATGGATCGGTCGGCGTACGCGGGTGCTCCCAACAACGGCGGTGTTACTGGATATTCTGGAGGAGGCTCGAGTGGAAACTGTGGAGGAGGATATGGAGGATACGGTGGAGGAGGAGGATACGGTGGCGGCAGGTATGCGCAACTTCTGCTGAAGCCTGGACTCTAGTATACTGTAGGATTACGGTAGGGGTGCAGTAGTAGGGTTACTGTAGTTTATATCGCGTGTGCATCTGTCACTTCTCATGTTCTGCTAATTACATCCCTTTGCAGTTGATACGGCTACAACGGTGGATACGCCAACCAGGGATTCACTCAGCCCTACGACCGTAAGTAGGGCAGGGATGGGATACTGTAGGGGCAGTGAAGGAGTACTGTAGATGACATTGTGTAGTGGGAGTGGAACTAATTCTCGACAAAAGCAGTGCTTGGTAGTATGCACGGGTTAGCAGAAACCGTAATGATTGTTTCCGGGAACTTCGGCTGACGCCCGGCCTTTAGTATACTGTAGGATTACGGTAGGAATCAGTATCGGGGTTACAGTAACAAGACAGTATACTACAGTTTCCCTTTGCAGTTAAGGGATCAGGAGTCTCGGCCAACAACCAGTACAGCGCTCCCGTGGTCAACCAGCGTCTCGATCGCTCATGCTACATCGGATGAATCCATTCACTCTATTTCCTCTACCTGTCCCACTCATAATAACAGCCCCTCCTCCCCCTCAAATCCTCTCAAGAGAGTAATAAATATGGAAGATGATGGTATCAGGTGAAAAACATACGAATGGGGGTGCATGAAGAAATGACAAAAAAGAACTATCTAGAATTACGGTATTTGGGGCGACGGTAGTAGCGATATATTGTTTGGGTGGAGTCATGATAGCTATCTATTGACTGTGTTCACTGGTAAGATTTTATTCATTGGGTGTTATGGTGGGTTACGGTAGCAGTGGATGGTGTCTCGTTACGGACACTCAGAAACACTATGCGTATTATTAGCCCTATCATATTATATTTACTGCATCAGTGTCAAAGGGAGCGGATTACTAATAACAAATAAAAAGCGCCAGAAACATAAAACCACCAACCTCTTGGCAAACTCCGCCAGTTGCGTGTCCGGTCGGAAATTGGCGATGGAAAGGGAGAAGGGCGAACGAGAGGACCAGTTCGAATCGTGGAGATCGGCTACGGAACTGAAATATGTGAATATCATTGGAAAATATCATCGGGAGGGTGACATATGCACAAACGACGTTTGCACAACTTTTATATTGGAATTTTGCAGAGTTGTGTATATGTCGTTTGTGCAAATGTCGGAAAATGGCTTAGTTGTGCATATTACACCGTCCCATATAATCGGGCCAACGCTGTCTGCTCTCTCCTGTTTGCGTGCTATTTATTCATATTAATTTTCTAACCTACGCTCTGGATTCTGGTTATGTTTCATGTGAGGGATGGGCACAGGCAACAGTGCAGCTTGGATGCATTATACAGCAAACAATGTGCTTATACTAGGTAATATCTCAAATTCGAGTCTTTCGAAGCATGTCATGAGGTGTACCCAACACACCCTGATAAAATATGCAAGCTACGTCAACCCATGTGGCACACAAATGACCGATCAATCGCCGGTCTCGAATCCCCTACAACCCCCCCCCTTAGCATTAGTGTCAACGGATGCGCTTGAAAGGCTTTATCTTTATAATCCTTTTTGTTGGAATGAATGTTTAGTAGGGTGTCGCATTCGATGCTTTTAGTGCATTCGTCATTCGTTTAATGGCCGCGGAGCAGTTCTCTCTCATGCGATAGACAACCGCTCCGCGGCGATTAGACGAATGCACTAAATGCGCCGAATGCGACACCCCAATGGTTGGTGGTATTAATAAAGTGTAGCCAAACACTTGATAAAAGGCATAAGTTACCGTAACCCACCTTGTGAATCTCGACTGTGTCTCCTGTCCGAACTCCGATAGAAAGCGCGCATCCACAATGAGACGAGGCAGACGAGACTGAAGTTACGCTGATTAACCAATCTATGACATGGTGATATAGGATACTTGATGGCTACCGTAATCTAGACAAATGATTACACTACTCTAGGAAACCAACAATACAAACGATTACACTCTAATTCAGGAAACTTAGTCAATAAAAAAACTACCGTAACTTCCGCTCTCTAATCATAATAAGAATAACACAGTACTCTATGGAGTCTTACCTCTTCAGTGCGCAACTCTGACCACAAACGAGAGCCGTAGGAGCGATCCATTTGATCTGAATATGATGAATCATTTTTCCTTTTTTTCAGGGTCTCCTCCAACTTTTCCATCATTTAGCCGGGTATCCCCCGTAAATACCAGGGTTTCAGCACCTCTGATGATGGTATCTGATATTCACACAACAACGACTGGATTATTATTGTCTTGTGTGTTTACGCTATGTTTCCAAGATGAAATAACAGCACAACGAATCTCGTGTTTGTTGCAATGTACAGCAACATCCGCTATATATTACTTAGATGAAACGCAATTCTCACTTCTAAATTCCTGTCCTTTCAACTCATAGGGACAATTGAAGCTCGGTGCGTAGACCATCTCTCCGTTCCGCCAGCGATCCTCGTTCACTTCGGAGATCTGAATGAGCTCAAATCTACAGAGGCTACCGTAACCCATCAGATACCGTATTCGTGAACATATTCAAGTCATATTTCTAAAATAAAATCATGCTATCAAAGCACGCAGCAAACAAAAATCATTACATGAATTCAGCTCATGTGTGCTATCTACCGTAACCCGCCCTGAATACTTACAGGTCTTTTTCCTTCTCCAACGGGCTCAGAAGTCTTAGCGGAAGAATTGAGTTGATTCTGCTGCAGATTTCGAAGGAATTTGCATCTGAAATATCAAATTGTAAAATAAACATGGGTATTACTTTATATTCCCGGATCCTAGTGAATGGGATAGCCTATTTCCCGGCCCCGGCCCGGACACTGCGTGGCCAAAACTGATTGGTGGGGTTGCTACGCAGGGGCTGTCACAAAGTTTTTGTGGCCGGGACCGGGAAATAGACTATCCCCTAGTGAATTGTAGGCTACTGAAGTACACTATCCTGCTGCAGTAACCCTACCGTAATCCAACAGTAACATATAATACAGTAGCCTATAATTATCTACAATATACTACCGTAACCTGCAATATGTTAGGGTCCGGGCACAAGCAGAAGTTCTTAAATATATTGAAGTCGGTCAAACAAACCTTTCTTCGACGTCCCGGAAGCAAAAGAGCGTTTCCCAAGTGGAATCAGTGAATGGAGGGAGCGAGTTTGGGCCGTGAAACTCGACAAAGACCTGGAAAATTTCAACATAATTCCATAGGAGACATTTAACATGAAATAAAATACAAAATATACGAAGTTAAGCACCTGAAGTTCCGAGATGAGCGTGCTCAGCTTGACACGTTGTTTATTCATGCGCGCGTACTTCTGGATGAACTGAGGAGAGGGGAAGTATCCGGCACTGACAGATGCGTCACTTTCCTCACTGAAAATTGCGATTTAAACTTGAAAAGAAATTCTGAAAAGAGAAAAATCGAACAAACTTTTTGCCAAGGTGAACACAGCGCGTCGGGAAGCTTAGTTTTCTTCGTGACGCGTTTAGCAGATGTAGAACGGGACGCTCACGCATCCTAAACAAGAAATCAGTTAATTCAAGCCAATATAAGCATTTAAATTTTAAAAGCAATAAAATTAAAAATGAATTTGAATGTATCCGGCGTTTATCGCAAAGTGGCAATTCGTACTCGAAAAATTCTACCGTATTTATTCGCAATGGAGCAGACTTTTGCGCACATATTTTTACTTTTATTTTCACATATTTCTAAACTGGCTATTTTTATGTGTTGTATAAGAGAAGTGCGCCTATCGCATACTGATTAATTGTGTGCCTACAGTAACCGTTGTGTGCTTAGTTTGAATGTGGCCGACGCGCAGTAGTATTCGTCGCTACGTTGATTAATTGGTTAGACTGAGTATCGCGGCGACTGGGTTAGTATTCAGTCATTCAATTGAGTTAGTTCGTCGTGGTAGTTGTCTCGGAGCTTGTTGCTCCTGTTTCTCTCTGCAATAAATAGTCTTTGTTGCACGACTAGAGCAGGGGGCGTGGCATCATCATCAAGTATTCAAGTGAATACACAACAAATTTTTTTGGCTTTCGACAATAAAGAGATAATGTGTTTGCTCCACCGATTAGGATCTGTAAGCATTTTATTTAGTCGTAAAGGTGAATGATTTTGACCGAATTAAAGCAATGTTCGACCATTTGTACGCTTAGATTAGCGTCTGTATCAACAGTGCGCATACACACTTACTTCAAATAAAGGTTGTGAAAACTTGTACTCGAAAATATTTTCGCCATTAGTCTGCATAACGCTGTGTACTAGTAAAAGAAGTACATGATAACGGCAATGTTCGAAACCCTATTTTTAAATTTTAGACGGCTTTAGAGTTCGTAGAATTCATCATAAGCTAAAATAAGGAACTATAGACTACTGGGCTGAATTACCATAGCCGAATCATATTTTGAGTTTGTCGTGACCTTTCGTCTTTACTGAGCTGTCAAAAATGACCAAAATCAAATACTTGCGATTCAAAAATCGCCCTTTTGTACGGTTGGATTAGTGTCTGTATCAACAGTGCACACACACATACTTCAAATAAAGATTCTGACAATCTTTGCTCGAAAATATTTTCACCATTTAGACTGCGGTACTTTATGTATAATACTGGCAGAAGTAGTACGCGAAAACGACAATGTTCGAAAGGCATCTTTTTTCAACTGCTTTCGATTTGTTAATATTATATCTTTATTCCCTGCTAATCATTAAAGGAGCCACAAAGTGAGATCTATTTGCATGCACTTTCGGGTTCACTTCTCTCCATTCCCCCCCCCCCCACTTTCTCGTCGTCAGAGCGGTCTACTCTAACAACGAGAGAGAAAGGGAATTGCAGAGAAGTGATCCCGAAAGTGCATGCAAAGAAATCTCCCTTTGTGGCTCCTTTAATAAGAGTTGCTATTTCCATTATGTCTGTAGTCTGCGTGAAAACATTTATCATAAGCCTTTCGTGCACTTTGTTTAAGCACGTTCTCACGCACAGCGCGATTCTTGATCCACTCACCGCGATTTCTTAAAGTCCACTACTTAGACATCACAAGAATGCTCAAGCGGTCTCTAGTAGCCTACTAGTAGTAGGGTTTCTATGCCGGTATTCAAATTCATTTCTGATTCTTCCATTTTCCGCGGAGCGGTTGTGTCTACGAGAGATAGACAACAGCTCCCCGGAGAATGGAAGAATCAGAAATGAATTTGAATACCAACTTAGAAACCCTGGTCTCTAGAACAGGTGTCATATGCTTTCTATTTGTTTCGAGCTGTGACTGCCATGGAATAATACATATTTCAGACATCCGCATTTTCATTGCGACTTGACCCCTTTCCACGGACTTTCTGCCGGAAACCAATTATGGATATTGCTGTGCATTATCAGTCATCTTTAGTTATTACCTTGATCATTTTACATATATTCGGGACTCCCATCCTTGGTCATATCTTTCCACTAGACAGCATTAAGATGATGAACTACACATACTCGCATGACGAAGAGTTCGTTTCGACATGGTACGTTCATACGGTAAATAGTAGGGTGTCGCATTTGGGATGTTAATGACAGCCGTACATTCCTAGCCGTCTAATTTCATTCCTAGCGGTTGCCTCTGCGAAGTGAAACGTCCCAAATGCGACACCCTAGTAAATAGTCCATTTTGATTGAGGAAAGTACTCCCGCTGTCTTGAAATGGTAACAAAGTTACTACTATCTTTTTGGATTACAGTTACTACTACTTTATTGGTCTCGCATCTACAATAACATCTGTCGTTGTCGTTTACATCATTTGCTCCCCGGCCACACGCAACGTCGGAGTTGCATTTCGACTGCACCATTTGTATCTGCAGGTATTCAAAGAAGTTCCCACTATGCGTTATGTTGCACTGCTACTATATATTTTTGAAGATATATTCTCCCTGAAACATAACCCTTCAAGTAGTCAAACTGCCAACCATATATGATGCACTCAGTTCTGGATGTCGTTTCTTGGTTTGCTGGTTCCCCTATCTGCTCCAATTATCATTTTACCAATACATGCTGGCTACTGTACTGGTAAGTTTTTTTATTCGAACAGGGAAATGAGTCTTTTATAACTTTCCAGGAATTGGTTGTTTACTATTGAGCAATTTTTTCGAACTTCATTCGCTTGTTGTAAGTCTATTGGAAATCGTTCAATGATTGCTAGAATTTATCAGATAATTTGGATGTTGCTCATAATGCAAGCTTCAGCAGCCACATTTCTGTGTTTCTTCTACAGACATCAGGCCGTCATGCTACCCGGGAGCACTTTTCACTTCAAATTAGTCAGTAAAATGCTGATTTTGGCCCTAGTTCGCGTTTGCAGCCAATTAGAGCAGTTGTATACGCATCATCCATCGTATTTTTCTCCTTTCCCGTTGCCGTTGAGATGGCTTTCATTGGGAAACAAGTCGAAGGTGGACAGGAATACATGCAAAGGGTAGGGAAAGGCTTATTTCATTATTTGAATATAACGGGTTTGAAAGTTTGACTTCTATGGGTTATACATATTTCACGTATTGATATATCTTCTGATATAAAGAAGCGGTGAAACGTAACTCCTAAAGTTAAGCTGTTAACCCAATACCCATGATAAATAAGGCATACCCTGGGATGATGTGGATCTTCGAAAGAGGCTACGGATCAATGGCGTACAACAGAGATGCAAAAATTGATGGACTCGTTATATTTGTTCTTTCGTTGGGAATCGTGAGTCTATTACCTACCATTATAGAATTTTCTTATAAATCAATAGTAAATGAGTTTCGCGTTCTTCTAATCTTCGCGGAGCGGTTGTTTCTACGTTCGATAGAAAATCGGAGATTAGAAAAATGAGAAATGCATTTGACTATGTATCCATGTGCATAGTTGAAATGATGAAGTACATTTATCAGATAATCGTTGGAGGAATGACATGTTTATTTCTCGTTAATCTTCACATTTTTCATTACATCAACAAATTCGTAAGTATTTATAGCGGGTATATGTGTCCTGAGTCAGATGAGTCAATTTGTGAGTAGGGTTGGGGAAAGGAAGGCTATTATTAACAGCCGTTTTTATGCGTCTTTACTTCATTCATTGCGGTCGTCGTTTGTTGTGCGGAGACGACCGCTAGGAATGAAGATGAGACGGCTAGAAAAACGGCTATCAATAATTGATTTCCTTTCCCCGCCCTATTTGTGAGTTTATTTGCATTCCATGTCAAATGGACTCCAGACAATAAACAATATTTCCCTTTTCAGATTACAAAGAGCAAGTCCCGTCGATGGGAATTCCATAGACGCATGTCGCTGTACTTGATCATTCAGGCACGTACACGCACTTTGTCTACTAATGGATTTCGTAATCGGTAGTAAGTACATTTCTCATTCGTCTAAATTTCGCGGAGCTCTTATCTCTACTGTCAATGGGCAACAACTCCGAGGGGATTAGACGAATGAGAAATGCACTTTAATGCTGTTTTAGAAACCCTACTGTCAACCACACATTAGTGTATACTTCAGAGTGCTATCCCAGCAAATTTCCTGATTATTCCGGGAATAGGCATTGTATTCGCTATGGTATACGAAAACGTGGACCACCGTAAGCAAAACAGGCAATTATCACCCTATAGTTGATATTGTTTTAGGACTGAATCTGCTCTTGTTCGCTTTAATGGCGACCTATCCTTTTGCTTACAACACTGTGTTCATATTATCTTATGGAAGTATGATTCGGAAGGGATTGCTGAAGATTCGAGCGATAACTGAACAGAAATCGACAAATAGTGGTCAGGCGAATATGCGAACAACAATGAGAAAAACCACTATGGCTTCAAATCAGTTGTAAATTCACAATTGTTCTCAATTGCTGTTGAAGAGTCGAAAGAAAATAGTTGCAGTTCTATGCCTTGACTACCGTTCATTTACAAATGTAGCACATAAATATCTGCGTACGGGATTTGTACGTCTGCAATGATAACAGCTGCAAAGGAAATATGCGAACTTCATATTTTTTAAAAAAGACTGAATGATGAATCGTCATCGTAATCACATAGTGTCGACCAATTCCATTTACTTGCCGGTCCAGCAGCCAGGAATTCTCGGGTCTGTGCAGCCCCTGGAATGGGATATAGATTACAATACTTATTACCATCTCACAATAAAATTGCAGGTGTAACCGTTTATGGTGGAGTTGTGTTTGGCAATGGAAATGCTTGAATTTTTGGGGTAATGCAATATTGATTCGTTCTCGATTGGATTCACAAAAAAACGCAAGGTTCATACTGTCTCTTGGCGCGGAGACGTTCGCGCCGGGGGATCGGACGGCCCTCGGCCTGTGCAGCTGCGTACCGCAGTTCAGTAATTCTCTTGAAGGTTATAAAATTTTGAAAAATCTAGTCTGTAGTGGTTAATCATTCCATTCACTTTCGTCGGTGGCGCGCGGTCGGTCTACAAATCGCCTCCCTCCCCCTCGTCTGTCAAGAGGAACCCTTCCCCGAGAAGAATTGGCGCCCCGG
>JACMIF010002901.1:1111-16242 GCA_014805445.1 Diplogasteroides magnus
TTTGCAACTTTTTTTGCAACTTTTCTGAGAGTATATAAAGCCGGCTGAAATCAGTACAACCATCAGTGTCCGCTCTCCTCTCGGGATGTTCTCCACTCGCTTCTCGTCTGCAAGGTACGCTCTTTCTTCACTGTATTTCTCTAATTGTCGTTCATTCAGGGTCTCGTCAGTTGGCCAGTCACTTCTCATGGACAAACGCAACGTTGACGACAGGAGGGAAATGGACTCTGTTCTTCTACATCAGCTGAGGTATTTTTATTGCAATATCGTAAACAATTATCCACGTAAACTGAACTGTGCACTAAATATGAACTTTGTCTCAATTTCGTCCTAAGCTCTTTCCTATTTGAGTGATATTTTGTCGTTTAGTGTGATGTGATTTCAGTTGTAATTTATGTTGTGATTTCAGCGGATTGACCAATCAACACTGGAGATCGATATCTCAATCTAATGCCGAATCCGAAGACTGTAGCCGGATTAATCAAACAACACCGTGGATTCAAGTTGGTCATTTTGTATAGTGTATGCCACTGTGTGCATTTTTGTTAAGATTTATGACATTTCCTGTGGCTTCGCTTTCATATCGATGGTTAAATATTCTTAGGCAAACGACGATTTCAACATGCTCAACCGTCTTATACGAAGAATGGACACCTTTGTGTACAAAATGGCGGTAGGAACTGCTTCACTAAACGATATTCGTGATGGCGAACGTAGTCTCGCACACATTTACAGATTCGCCATTGAAAGAGTGAGAATTTTACCAAATTTGGACATTTTTCCAATTTTTATCCATTTTTAAATGATGATATTGTAGTCAGGTCAACGGACACTCAGATCACGATCTCGGTTCTGGCATCCATCTCGCAAGGTTAATGTGAAAAATATTCGCTGTCAATTCGTCTAACTTATGGACGGAATGAACTCATCACTCCTGCAGTAGGTTATCAGCAACGGAAATTGTGAAAGCATGATCAGGTAGGTGATGGTATAAGAGAGAGGAAATAAATGTTCGGCCCTGGAAATCTACAAAATTACGATTTTCATACTCGCTGATCGTTTTGGTGCTACTATGCTTGGGTACAGATGCCTCGAATTCATTGCTATTCATAGCGAACTTCCCGTTACGAAGAGGTTCGAAATGCTTGTGGCTTCACGTGATGAGTTTCTCGTCGATGTTTTCCTTGACCGATTGAACGTGAGTTTCATTGTTAAAAATGGCACGCAAATTTATAAAATGTTTACAGACCGCTCAACTGGTTACATTGGGCAAAAATGTTTGTACAATGGAGTTGACGGATCAGTATGATGTACAGATGCAAAACAAGGTGCGTAAAATGATATTTTCATGAACATGTTCAAATGCAGGTGTTTTGTCGTGCATTCAATTGCGGAATGCGTCTTTAGACAACTAAAAAACTGATTCCACGTACACATCCGTACTTATTCCTATACCGGGCCATTTTCCGTCCAGAAGAGGGCTGCAGGAAAAATGATAATGGATTCTTTGGTTACCCCCCAAGTGCTCTCGAAATATGTGCATATGGAATCGATCAGCGAGAACAAATCCTGAACCCCATTGTTATAAGTGAGTTGTTCTGTAACCAATTTTGATAGGTATTGACTAGTGTAATATTTAAATTTTAATTGTTCATCTGATCTATTAGAATTGTTCTGGTTGATGGATTGGAAATATAAATGTTATTATCAGATAATGGCGCAGTGATTTGGAATTATGTTTTCTACTTAAGATCTCTGTTTCGAGAGGTAGCTGAAAATAGGTTTAGGTACTGCCATAGGAATATCGAAAGGACATCTCATTTTTCGAATGCTTTTTGCATTGTTCGGCCGTTTCTAAAGCACAGAGATCATCGCTAGGAAAGAAACGAAATCATTAAGATCTCCACGATTTCTAGTAGAGTGAATAGACTTAAATACTGACAGACGTATATTTCTAGCCGTCTAACTTCATTCCTAGCTGTTGTCTCTGAAAATTGAGAGGCGACCGCTCGGAAACGAGTTAGATATTAGGGGTTATAAAACGGTAAATTTGTCGTCATTCTTCTCCGCAGAGCGGTCGTCTCATTCCATGATAGACGACAGCTCTGCGGAGAAAAATGACAACAAATTTACCGTTTTTGAATCCCTGTTAGATATGTAGGAATGAATGGCTATGAATTTCTGATTAATTTAACGGTCTCTAGTAGAGACGACCGAATAATGCAAGAGACAAACTCGAAAAGAGATTTCGTTTTGCTATTGAAAGTGTAATATCTACACTACTAAGAATTTGTCAAGTTCATGAATAAATAGACGGGAAAATCAAGTTTCAAATATTAGGCATACTATTCTGGCATCAGCAGAGATGAACAGAAAGGATTAGAGACCAATTGTTTCATTTCCCCCATTATTCTGTCCCAAAACAATATACAAAAGGTTTTAATAAATTAATGATTTATCACACAACAAAATTAACAATTTCAAAAGCTAGATTTGCTCCCCGGAAGGGAGCCATATTGGCTGACGCGTGGCGTTGATTCGCTTCCACTCGTCCTTCCAAGCCTTTGGTTGGTGAATGAGCCATGCAAAGAGAACATTGCATGGCACGCGTGCCAACCGAGGCTCGGAGGACTGGAGCAGAGACAGGTGCTTCTTGTCCTGCAGTCCACGGGCGAACCGGAGCCTCTTGAGAAGTTTCCTGAAGAGAAAACATTGGAATGGACAATGAAAACAAGGAGAGTAAAAGTGAACTTACATGGATGTTGAAGTGACGATGACTGACTCCTCATCCGACATGGCGAATACACGGGTGTACTGCTTGATCGGAGGGTAGATCTCGTCCAAACGTCCAGTGGTCGTTGGAGTTGCTACGGCTGTCGCCTGCTCGGTGATCCTGAAATCAAAACAATGAAAAGAATGAATAAGATAATACAAAAAATCTAACAAAATAATTCCAAAAGTAAAATTTCGTATTTTTTGCCCTCTAATATACATTTTAAAAACCATACTTGGTAGCGGGTGCTTCGATCGGCTTCTTCGCAGTCTTCGGGGCGGTCTTCCTGCTTGATGGCTTCCTGATTTCTCCTACCATCTTGCGGAATGCCTTGGCGGTGCTGCGGAAGAGGCTGCCTTTGAAAATGCACAATACAAGAAAATAATGCAGATAAAGGAACATACTTGGAAGAAGCTGAAGATGGAGGCGCCATGACGTTGTTGAAGTCGTTCAGTGTGGCACGAAGGGGAGCATACTGATCTTGGTGCTCCGTTATATACTCCACAAAAAGGTTGCAAAATAAGTTGCAAAATGGTCGCCTACCGAGTGACCTACCGAATTTGCAACCTTTTTTGCAACTTTTTTTGCAACCTTTTTTGTGACCTACCGTAATTTGCAACCTTTTTTGCAACTTTTTTTGCAACTTTTCTGGAGGGTATATAAAGGACGCCAAAATCAGTTCTTCCATCAGTGCTGTCAACGTCACCATGCCCGGCTATCTTCCCGCATCTTCCAGGTTCGTTTTTTAGCTCTATGTTTTCTTATTGTTTTTATGCTTTCCTCATTGATTTTCATTCAGCCACTCGGCCACTCTCGTCTATTCCGCCTTCTCTCTCATGAGTGCCGACGAGCGAGCAGTGATGAGAAGATCTTTGTCCAAGGCGCTGAAGAAGGCCTCGAGGTATGTCATTTCAAATTTGAAATTCCAAAAAAATTAAAATTTGAACTTTTTTGTATTTGAAATTTTGTTGGTTTTGTCATTTGAGGTTCTAAATTCCAAAAATGTTTGAAACTTGAATTTTTTGCATTAGAAATTTTGTCGATTTTGTCTATTAAAATTCCAAATTTCATAAAATTTTAAAATTTGAAATCCGACTTTCACTTATTCAATGATCAATTCAGCCACCTCGTGCACAACCGTTTCCCGGGAGGACTGCTGTCTCAAGATCATGTGGAGGCGATTCGATCCACCTCGGTCTTTCTCGCGGGATGCAGCAGCGCTACCATCCGCTATTCGCTCCTGCATTTCCTCAGTAGGAGACGGAGGGATGATTGGAATCGTCGCAATCAATTGCCTGTCCCACTGAGGGATTTCTATTCCCGCCTGTACTTTGTTGATTGTCCTCAATTACTGTGATTTTGCTTTGTATATAAAGTGTTCTTTTATTCAATAGTGAATCTCTTGGAACGGGAAAGGGTTTATGGGAGATGGGAAGGGGAAGGGGAATTTTCTGTTCTCTTGTCAGCTGCTCTACTTGGTCTCTTATTATATTCATAACTTATCAGCTGACAGTCTGTCATTGAGTTAGACAACTGCGCTCCGCAGAAGAATGATAATAAATTTAGCGTTTCAAGTATCGGTTACAAATAATCATCAGGAATATGGTTTTGATTCTGAAACATTGGAAAGAAGTCTAACTGTACATCTCAAATCCCAGCACAATGATATCGAGCTGTCAATAATCGATTGGCACGGTTACTCTACTTGAATTCTGTAGACAAAGAATGCGGCAGTTAATAGTAATAGCACAATTAAATCCATTTTAGAAGAGGCTAGAGGTAGTAAAATGCCTTGTCATTCTTGGAATCTCATTTTACTTGTGCTCTCTCACATGGAACAGTCGATCGCCCAATAGAGATTAGACGAATGGCAAATGTACTTCATTACAGTTTTTGAAATCCTAGTGAAAGCCGAAGCCAGTGTTGACTAGGGATCACATTATTGACGTTATTGACAACTGCTTATTTATATAATAGTTCTCAAACTTCATTTTTAGCTGTCGTCTCTAACTTATCAGGGACGACAGTTCGGAATGAAGTTAGATGGCTAGAAATTAACGGCTGTCAATAACGTTCCATAATGCGATCCCTAATGTTGACATGATGAATCCCAAAGTACATTCCATAACTCTGTGTTCTACATCGTGGGGTCGTGTATACACATCAGATATGACTGATTCAAGCGCTCCCAACGAATTAGAGTGCAGTAGCGTATTGATACCGTTACCCTTTCCTACCGTAACCGTGTTAATCGGGGTGAAAGACAGGAGTACCATGGACATTTGCGCCGTAATGGTGAAACGGGCACTTACACCATGTTACCGTAATCCTCACACAGTATCCATACAACGTAACCTTGTATATCGACTGCTAGCGGTTAGATAACTTCGTAGGGATTTTCGCCACAATGTTGATATGGACACTTACAGTGCGTCAGTAATGTGCCATACAATATCATTCGATAATGGTAGTTCAGAAACGATTACCGTAATTCTAAATTACAGTGGCCGAGGTCTATAAGGGATCCCAAAACGATAATAAAGTGCATTTCCCATTCGTCTAACTTCCACTGAGCTGTGCTCAATACGTGTCAATAGACAATGATTGGAATAGATAAATGACAAATGCACCTTACTATCGTTTTTGAAAAATTGGCGTCCAGGTAGTCATCGGCTTGATCCTTGGCAATCTTCATCGTATCGAACGTATCCCACTCAATGCATTGAATATTATGCGATAGCAATTTCATTTTTGAAATTATTTCATCTGTGAAAAACGAATACCATGAAGAAGACGTTTCAGATGTAATATCACAAACCATGCCAAGGAAATGGTGTTCAAAAGAAACCAGTCACCGAGTCACGGCCTATGACAAACACCCGAGGGTATGGCGATGGGAGCAGGAGAGTAAGGGAATATGGGTAAGGAAAATATCATACTTAGTTAAGATAGTAATGGAAAAAGTTGCCTGCCTGTCAGCCTCCGTGGCGTACTGGCCATTCTGCGCGTCCTGGATCTTCTTCACCAACTTCGTCACGTTCATCGTCGGGACTGCAAATCGGGAATTCAAATTCGGGAATTGAGAGAACTAAGTGTCATTGCATATGTTTATATGCTGCAACACGAATCAGTTGGGATACAATATGCCTACAATGGAGACTCATTACAAACTATCACTAAAGAGCAAATTATCAATGCTGAAATAATTCCAATAGTGAAACAGGAATCTTATATCGCTATTTATTCGAATTATTGCTGTACTGGTGTACGACTGCATTCTCTTATCGAAATATGCACATATAGAGTTTATTTAACTTAACACCGCCAAGTTTCGTTATAAGTGGTTCTGCATTTAAAATGTTGTCGCCATGCATGCCTAAAATTATGTCGCATATGCCCTATTCACCATAATGACGCTAAAGCCCATGGCGCGTCTGTCATTCACCCATTTCATCACCATTCATACATTTCACTATTATGGCGCAATTGTCCATAGCGCACTTGTCATTCACTCAATAGAACGTACTCGTAGTATTATTCAGTGATGTTGTTGCGCCAATTCAACAAGTGGTTATAATGCGGTCTTTGCTTAAAAAAAGATCATATTTGGTTCATCGGTGTTTCACCGATCTCCCAATATATAATTCTCTAGCTATTATGAAATAAACCATAATCTACCAGGTGGAGTCTACCCTCATTAACAATAAACCCATAAATCACTGCTCATAAATGGAATAAAAATCTCACCAACCTTAAGCGTTCCATTCCAGGAACGCGAACCTCGCGAGGCTTTGTCTTGACTGTGGCGGGAACGACACCCTCAGGGAGGTTGAGATACTCGCGAAGATATGCCTGACCCTCATTCGTGAAGTACCAGTAGTAGTGACGCTATGCGAACTGCTCCTTCACCAGACCGCGAGAAGCGAGATTCTATAAACAACATTTTGTCATTATGTTGAGAAGAAGAATTTATCAAATGTATATTAAGAGAACTAAGTGTCATTGCGTATATACTCATGCTGCAACACGAATCAGCTGGGATGCAATATGCCTACAATGGATACACACTACAAATTATCCCGCAACAGCCTATGACTGAAGAGTACATGATCGCTTCCTATTTCAATATCAACTACTGAATGTAGTATTCTATACCCCAAATAGTCTGAATCATTGTCAGATTCCAAGTGTAACTAAGATGTAATCACCCCACTCACCGCTTCAACCTTGACGAGACGCACTCGCCATTCCTGCACGTCATCTGTCCCGACGAGCACTCGTGCAGGTACGCGCAGTGGAGCTCGTTCTGCAAGGGATAAATCGATAATCAAATATTCGCAGCATTGGCATGACTGATTGGTCTGACAGTACTTGGTTTGTCTATGTTTCACTGAGGATATAAAGAATGTTTATTTCCTATTTGTCATTAAACTATTCACTAAAGATATGTTATTAACATTACTACATATAAAAACATAGCTGAAGGTACTAACATAATAGGAACAATACGAACCTTTAAACAGTGACGTCATGCGAACTGCTCCTTCACCAGACCGCGAGAAGCGAGACTCTGTAAACAAGTCTGTCAATGGTTATAAAAAGTTCGATTCAATTTGTTAAGTAAACATCTCAAAGTGCACGATGAATGCGGGACAATGAATACCGCAATGGCGAGAATGCCAAGAATGCTTAGATTACATGCCATATCTATGCGAAAAGCTATGAAAATGTACCTTAAGAGCTTTGATGACCTCGAGATTGGAAGCAGCTGTGATGTTAGGGTGGACCTTGAGGTTGTTGTCCTTCTTGGCAACTGCAAATACCTCATTGATCGGGCAAACAATCATTATTGTCCTGGAATAACATACGAGACAAATAAATTTGATCTACCTTAAACCCAATCGATGAATAGCACGGAGGAGTGCACTCTTCCCTCCCCCCAGGGGTTGCTATTAGCACTGTTCTCTAACCTGGTTTATGTGCGCAGTCTCAAGTCAATAGCAACTTCGAGGCTTTAGCCAATTATCGTTTGCGTACAAGCCTTGCCGGCGTTTTAGGGGTCACAAAGTCGGCAAGCGCTCAATTTTTGTTGTCACCAAGTAGATTTTATGCTTATTTGACTAGTATTGTTCCCCATATATTGTCAACTCTTTACGAGACCTTCACCCCCCTTTGTAAGATTAGAATTCACCTTTCATTTCTCCTTTGTCTCCTCTCTTCTCCTCTTCTCTCTATCCCTCTTTTTTCTTCGTCTTGCAGCTCCAGTGTGCCATCGGTGGCTTACCGTGGGGCACAACTGGAAAAACATTCCCAGAACCCAAAAATCAATCAGAAAAATTCAAAAAAGACAACCCACGCACACAAGGAATGATCGATCCACCCTGCGTCGTGCGGGGTTTCCACTCTTTTAGCGGTCGCATTTCTGAAAAGTGGAAAGATTAGGAGGAATTGAAGCATGCATGACACACAGATTTATATTATGCATTTAGGAATCATATGCTAACGGCTAATAGAACGGGAGTTCAAGAGAATCGAGGGCTGAATATTGAGGCAAAATGCATATCACTACTGAAAAACGTGAAATGCTTGACCACAACGATATTCCAAGCGCTAAAAACTAGCATAGATATTTGAATGTATGATGTACCGTCTAGAAATCACGCAACAACAATGAAAAGTAAGAAATCCACGTTGAAAAACGTTCGAGAAAATAGTTTGCAAATTTTTCGTTGGTTTTCAAACGCGCCAAACCTTGTACGCGCACGGAAACATTTGTGGCGCGCTTGTGGTGTCTATTGCAAACTGATGAATTTCGTTCCCTAAAGTTTCAAATAAATAGTCATTAGCGAATGTAAATTTGCTAATGACTAAAAGAAAAAATTATTGAGTGAATTTCACTTACATCTAGCACGAAATAAGTCGACAGCTTCTTTCAGAGGGGTTGTGGATAATGAAGGAAGTACACACGGAGAAATGAGATTAGAGAACAATGGAATGCTCATTTGATAATGATTAGTGTTATAAATAGGGTAGGAAAAGGAAGGAAAAGTTCATTTTTCAATCGTTTAGTTCCCTTGGAGCGGTTCTTTCTCCAAAGTGATGGAAATCGCACCGAGGGAATTTGACGACAGAAAGATGCATTCCTGCTTCATGTCTTAGTTCTAAATCGGTATTATGGTACATTTTTCATTCATCTAACCCACTCGTAGCGGTCGTCCATGTTTGGCAGAGAGAACCGCTCCGGGTGGAATAGACAAGTGAGAAATGCACTTTACTAATGTAATGATGTTAAATGATTGAAAAGTACCATGGTGAATGGATATCGAATAGCGTATCGGGGAGGGGACTCAGAAATTTCGGCAAAGAATAATTGAAAGTTTTTCCAAACGAGACACCTTAGCATAAAATCAATTTGTCTATGAAATTTCAAATTTTAAGATGTCAACGAGTGCGTCAGAGGCGTATGGTGGAGAACTCGAGGAATGGTTCAATCCAGACACGATTGGAATAAAAACTCCGGGTTTCACCGGCTACTTGTCACCAGCAACCCTGGATGTAAGTTAGATATATTTTTGTGTTAATTATGACTTTAGGAAATGAGATGTTATTCAGGGTGGTGGATTCGGATATGGGGAGTGTATTCAACGCGATGAATATATAGGGTAAGACATTTTAAAGTGAATTTTAAAACAATTATTATTGAAAACAGTTATCAATTGATGTTACGATTTAATTAAGGCACCAGTAATCCCCATTTCATACTATGGGGAGCAAACTGTTAGACTTCCCGAAGGCTGCTCGGATGGACATGAACAAGAAAACGGACTCGAGTCACTTGGAGGGGGAAGCCATGATGTATTGTATTCTTTAGTACGCAAATTCAGTATAGTATATTTTAGGATTCTTCCATGAACAAGATCCTTCTTGCTGAAATGGAATTATCAGAGAGTGAAGAAGAAGAGGAACCATTCACTCATGAAGAGGTAGTGATATTTTTTGTATGAACTTAATCATAATGGTCAAAATATTTATCTGTTTTATGCATTTTTAGACAGTTTTAACAATCATTTTTCATATCTTTGTGAGGTTATAAATTTAGATAGAAATGGCGATCAAGCCGAAGGAGAGAAAGACTGGGAAACACAAGCAAAGGCCAAACGGAAACAACGGAAGAAGTAAGAGAGGAGGGAATTATTCTCTAGACGAGATCGGAGTTCTTCTTAAAACAATTGGGTGAGAAATTCATTATATTTGTTTCTTTTAAAAGTATACAAATAAGTATTATTATAAAATGAAGTTATAGATAATTCCTATTCAGATCAGTTGCCAGAGAAATGAAGAAGAAAAAGAAGAAGACCCCAAAGCTGTATGGACCGAAATTCCTGGGATTGGTACATAAGGCCTACATCAAGAAGAATGTGGCATTTCGTTCATTGGATTCCCTCACCTGGCAGGTGAAACAAAAAGTGGATATCGAAACAATTCTTTCAATAGTTCGAGAGTTTTACGAGGATGTAAAAAATCCTGTTAGAAACGGTTAGGTTTTCTGTATTGCGAAAATGGAATCTCTTAATTCTGTAAGGTAGACATATTCAATATTCATTTATATGATAGATTTTACGTGATTTTATGAAATTTTTGCTCCCATATCAGATAATGTTGGTATTAAGCTTTTTTGCTTTCTTTCTTTATCGTTGTATCATTTCTGTGCCATCATTTTGCATTTTTAAATACTACTTTGTGCAAGTTTCCCAACGAATAATATTCTGTAAAGTTCTTCTTCTGCTGTAAATGTTTAGATCCGTGTATTTCTGTGCCATTGTTGTTCCATTTTCTCCAATATCTTGTTCAGTTCGTTTAACTTGTATATAAACCAGTTTTATATTCTAATTGAAGAATTAAATGATTCACTTACAAACGTGCTTTGGGGGTTAAGCCAGGAATTTTTCGTCGAATTTGTCAGTCATGGGGTGTACAGATGGAAGATGAATCACGCTGTTTCTCACTCTCACGCTCTGTTCATATGATATTCTATCATTGCCATTGCCTCATCTACTCGGTTCTATCTCATGCTATAGTGGCTATTTGACCTTTTCTCGTCTCTCATAAGTTCTCTACTCCGTAGGGTGTCGGTATCAGTGACTTTAGTGCAAATGCCATTCGCCTAATCTCCGCTAAGTTGTTTTCACTCCTGTGATAGGCAACCGCTCCGAAGAGATTAGACGATGATAATTGTACTAAAGTCACTGATAGTAACACCCTCTTGTTCCTCCGAAGTTAAGGTACCGTCAAACTACAGTAATATTCAAATTTTATAGTGTTGTCGAAATAGGTTCCTATTGAGATAGTGGGAGCGAGAGGCTTTGTCTCTTATTTCGGAATTGATCGCTCGACAGAAAAGCTTTCTAGTAGAGTGTCGCTGATGGTGACTATCTTGACAGCCTCCGTTTCGAATCATCTAATTCCACTCCGATCGGTCGTCACTCACTTCGCAGAGTCGGACGCTCAGAGTGGAATTAGACGATTCGAAATAGCGGCTGCTAATATTGTCACCACCAACGACACCCTACTTTCTAGAAGAATGAGTTTTGGTTGATTCATGATACTTGTAAAATCAAAACAAAGGCGGGGAAAGTGAATGTTCATCGAAGTTATATGCATACTGATGAGATTTGTTGTAAGGTTTCTAAAATGGTGGTAAAGGGCATTCGTCTGTCATCAAATTCACCAAGAGCGGTTATCTCTAGAGTTTCTAAAACGGTATTTTTATGCATTTCTGATTCGTAAAATTCTTTCGTAGCGGTCGATTATCACATAAGAGAGACGATCGCTCCTTGGAGATTATACGAATGGAAAATGCACTTTCTCGCATAAAATTACTGTTTTAGAAACGTTAGTTTTCTCATCCATGTGATGGACAACCGCTCCACGAGATTTAGACAGTAGACGATTGCAATTTATTCCCGCTTTTGAAATCTTAGTTTCTTGTTGATCAGCCGATAAGTTATGAGGACCATGAGAAACCAAGTAGTGCAGCCGACAATAGAATAGAAATTTCCGCTTCCTATAATATAATCATTTTGCCGTTTCAAAGACAAAATAGACTGAATACAGAAAAAATAATATTTTATCTACAGTGATTAATAAGTAATTCACAAGAGTGGGCTGTCAGCAACGTACAAACGACCATTGGCATCCCTCAAACGGACGGGAGTGTTGTTCCTTCTCTCCCACTCGGTCCTCCATGTCTGGCTCATTAGATGAAGAATGACGTGTCGCACTGTGGATGCACTGCTGCACTCCAGCAGAAACGAGTGTGTGCGAAGGGTGTTGATGTGGTCTTGGCATACGATGCCTTCGGGGAAGCGATGGTGGACAAGCGAGCTCAAGTGATCACCATAGATGAAAGCCAAATTCAAAAGACAAACCTGGAGACCTTCGTTACTTCCTTCTTAAGGAGCTTCTTCTCGGTAGGTGTCATAATAGAGAACTGAGACGACACATTGGTTGATGAACTGAATGAAATTCAATTAGACGAGCATAGAGATAACAGAGCGAACCTTGTTGAAACGACGGGAGAGACTGGCATTATGGCGACGTCAGCACTGGTGGAAGAACTGATTTCGGCCGGCTTTATATACTCTCAGAAAGGTTGCAAAAAAGTTGCAAAAAAAGTTGCAAAAAAGGTTGCAAATTGTTATAACACACTGGCTACCGTAATTTGCAACTTTTTTTGCAACTTTTCTGAGAGTATATAAAGCCGGCTGAAATCAGTACAACCATCAGTGTCCGCTCTCCTCTCGGGATGTTCTCCACTCGCTTCTCGTCTGCAAGGTACGCTCTTTCTTCACTGTATTTCTCTAATTGTCGTTCATTCAGGGTCTCGTCAGTTGGCCAGTCACCATTAGTCACTGAATCACTCATGGACAAACGCAACGTTGACGACAGGAGGGAAATGGACTCTGTTCTTCTACATCAGCTGAGGTATTTTTATTGCAATATCGTAAACTGAACTGTGTACTAAATATGAACTTTGTCTCAATTTCGCCCTAAGCTCTTTCCTATTTGAGTGATATTTCGCAGTTTTTATTTATAAAACATTGGTCATGATTTGGTATCTAACGGGCGCTAGTGCTTCTTAAACATTGATAAAGTAAAAATTTCATTCGTCTGATTTCCACGGAGCTGTTGTATATCATATGAGAGAGACAACGGTGCCGAGTGGATCATATGAATGAAAAATGCACTTTACTACCGTTTTAGAAGTCCTAACGGACCCAGAATATTAAATTCTGCAAAACAGCCATCCAAGGCATAATTTTTCGATCATGGCGGAAAACAGCCAATGGGGTATAAATACCCTCAGATGCTAGTATTTGCTCTTTCAGTAAGTCATTAGAAGGACGAGAACTACAACTGCGATGCAGGGAAAGACGAGCCGTCTAGATGAGGAGGTTGAGCGAACAGTGGAACCAGGGATCGCGCGTTGTCATACATTGAAATACCATACCGGCGGTTTATCATTGATTGCAGAATGTCCTCTTCCTCGATGACAATCAATGTGATCGACGAAGATCGTTTCCACTCTGAAAGCGCATAGAGGAAATATGATTTCGTTTTCGGAAATATTGATCGAGATCTCACATTCGGTAGGCCTTCCCCCTTTCTTCTATCGCGGACTGCGCCGCAGGCGCAGTCCTGATTTGGCTTTGGAAGTACCCTGCGCGAACTTTTTTCTGGTTTTCCATGAAGGAGGTTTTTGAAAATTACCAATAAATCACGTTTGCGTCAGCTTTGTTAGAAACTAATACAGAAAAAATTTCAGCCCGATTCGTTAAGTTTTCGCTGAGTTATGATCGAAAGTCTGATGTTGTCCGTTCCGTTACCGTTACCGTTACCGTTACCGTTACCGTTATAAATTTTTGTCTCCGATTTGGCCCAAATTTTTTCTGGAGATAGTCCCCAGTTAGTTATTGTGGGGATCGAAAAAACTAGCCCGATCCGTTGAGTTTCCCAATTACTACGTAAATAGTAAGATTCTACAAAACCGCAAAAAATCGATTTCTTGTCACTTTGGTTTCTTGTAACTCGGCTCAAAACGGGTCAATCGTCCTGGCATTAGTTTTGCCCGTAGGATCTTGCGAGATGAGTAAAATATTACAATTTTATTTTCGCACGACCTCTGCAGCACTTGCAGCACGCGGGGATAGTTGGTTCCCCCCTCTTGTCATGTCATCACGTGACATGGTAAAGGTAAAGGTGCGACCACGTCAAGCGATAACGCTAGGTGGGGCCTACCGGTAAGGCCGGCTGCTTACAGGACTACGTAGCCCTGCTTGTCCAAAGTGCTTCTGGGTACGTTACCTTTCGTAACCGTAGTCACTACCAATTTACCGCCCCGGAGGGATGGAGGGCTTGGTTGGCCTGGGCGGGGATCGAACTGGTGACCCTTCGGATGGCAAGCAGCGCCTTACACCACTCGGCCATGCCGCCACGTGACATGACGAAACATGTAAGCAACCGTCCGATCTGGCAAGTCAAGCAACGTGGACACAATTAGTAAAAAGACAACATCGAATCGTAAGAACTGGCTCGATCCATTGCTTTTCCTAATTACTACATCAATTGCAAGATTCGTAAAAATCAATCGATAAACTGTAGAAATCAATCGATAATCGATTATTGATTGATTTTTTCAAAATGAATTAGATTTCTTCAAATCGTTTCTGTAGATAGGGCACCGTAAGTGTATGTGAGAAACAAAATAAGCCCGCAATCCATTGCTTCTCCGAAACACTAAATGCATGGTTCAAATATCAATCGATAATACAACAACGATTTCTTGCCACTTGGCTTTGTTGTTATTCGGTTTAAAATGAGTCAATCGACCTGGGGTTTGTTTCATCCGCTAGGTAATTACAAGACGAATGGGGTTTTATCTCTTTCATTGTCGCACGACCTCTGCAGCACTTGCAGCACGCGTCGACAGTCGGTCTTTTGTTCATTTTGCATATTCAGTGTTACTCGGCTCAAAATGGATCAATCGACCTGGGGATTGTTCCATTCGATAGATAATTGCAAGGCGGTTCGAGCTGATTATCGGGTAGTCGCTAAACCTTGCAAGAAGTGATTTCCACTAAAAACCGTAAGTAGGAATTTCTTAATAAACGGAACGAAATAGTTAAAACTTCTCGTAGAGACTTGGGGCCGGTGTTGTTCAACTTCCAAGTGAAAAATGAATTTGTGGTGATTACCGGGCATGCACTAAACCGCGTAAGTAGGAATTTCGTAATAAGTGGAACGAAATATTCAAAATTCGTCGTAGAGGCATGGGGCCGATGATTTTCAATTCCAATTG
>JACMIF010002902.1:0-16236 GCA_014805445.1 Diplogasteroides magnus
GTCATGTGGTCTAGTATATACATGAAAAATTTCAGAAGTTTTCGAAAACTGAGAGCTGAGATATCAGAGAAAGGAGAGTGGACGGAAACTTATTATCGATACTGTATCACGCTATATTTTTAAAATCCAATTATGTGGAAATGAACCCTATGGCAAAATGACATTTTTTGATGCTGTAATGAAAAATGAAAGTCCTGGTGGGTCTAACGTACAATATAGTTAGTAGATACAACTAATAAATTTGTGGAAAAAGTTGGGTGTGAGGCGAGGAGCTTGAGCAAAGTTATGATTTTTCGCGTAAAATAGGTTCATGAAAACAACAAAAGTCGCTTTCTCCGAAAATACGATGGCTAAAAAGATGAGGACAGTTTCAAAAATAACATTTACTAGTATACTTATATAAAAACTTTACCGCTTATTTTTAGAAAATGTTTGACTTTTTCTGTACCAGGATCACCCTGTAATTGTTTTTCTCTCGTAGACCACGTGTTAAATACAGTAACATCTAAAAATCTTGTACAATTTCGAATTTCTAAAGTAAGCGGAGAGGAACGACGATAAATTCACCGATTTAGATCCTCCACTGTCATAGGCATACGGATAAGGGTATGCTTCTCTTAATGCCATAAGATATACTTCTTAGCGGGGAACTCCAAATTGCGGAATCCTAATACGGGACGGCTATAAAACCTATACTGTCTTCTCATCTTGGTTCTCCATCCTCCTAAATCAAGTTGCACTGATCGGGGTAGAGTTCGGTCAGCTAGAAAATACAAATTCCGAAACCCATCATTCATGTTGATGCAATAATGTAGAGAGAGGAGGACAAGTGCAAATTCGTTGAAAACACGCGATTTGAGAGAGCGACTGAAATAAATAAGAGCGAACGAACGACTAATAATTTGGGCTCTCATGCTCATTCGCTTTTCCGACTAGACAGAAAAAGCTAAAAATAAAGACCTCATCAGAAATTGTGGACCCATTTGAAAAAGTGAACAGAACGCCTTTGAAGTTGCGCAAGTTGATTTGAAGTCTTTTTGGATATGCAACACAACTTGTATTTATCATTAGCAATATGCCGTCCATAGTCGAAGAGGCGCATGAAAGATTTAACAATAAAATACTTTTAAAAATAGATAATTTCGGCTTCAAGCGGCATTTTGTATCTAGCGAAAAAATATGAAATAAAACAGAGAGAGGGAGAACGCAGTGCAAATTATAATAGCAGGAAACACGCGATGAGATGCGAGGGAGCAACAAAAATAAATATGAGAGAAGAACAACTGAGTGTTTGGGTCTTTGTTTTCTCATAAACATGATCGTCCCTCGAATGAAGTTTTTTTCTGGATATAGTTTAAAAATAGAGACCTCGGAAATATGAACCCCTGTGAAGAAGTGACCAGAATGCCTTTAAAGTCGCGCAAATTTTCTTGAACTCTTTAGGATATGCATCACAACTTGCATTTATCGCTAGCTAGATAATGTCCACAATAGTAGAAGTTGACGACAAAGACAAAACAATGAAATATATTAAAAATGAACGGTTTAAATTTCAAGCCGCAATTTGTGTCCAGCGAAAAACGCAAGACGCATCCCATCCAATTTCGTGACAGGATCTTAATGAAAAAGTTGGTCAAATCAGAAATTCACAGCAAGAATTGACTAAAAGTGAGGATTAGTTTCAATTTGACACAGCTTGCAGTTCAAATTCCAAGCCTCCACCGCCTGTGATGCAATAAAATGCGATGGCTATTCAGTGAGAGTGAGGATGTGACCCAAAATGCAAAAATAAGATACTGCCGTGGGAATTAGGCTGCTCTGATTTCATGCCACCCAGCCTCCAAATTGCGGTAAATCGTAATCGGTGGATTTTGGAAATCGAGAGAGTTTATAAAGTAAACAGAGAGATATGTTTCAAGGGGAATATTCGGAGCCAGAAATGTGTGTCAGGGCCTTACACAGAATAAATAATAACAACAAGCGCAGATAATGAAAAGAGCACGTGACGAAATGTCCCGAAAGGGCTAAAAATATAGAAAAAGAGAGAGAGAGGGAAAAAGTTGTAAACAAGTCGCGCTTTGGAGCGTGAAAGCAGGGGAGAGCGTACTGTCATGCTCTCTCTTTCTCTTCACTTCTCTCTATGTAATGACTGTCTCTCTTCACTGAGAGAAAAATGCAACATAAAGAGAGCGGCCTTTTTGAGTGCGGATTAGGACCAATTAGCATGCACTCCACTTTCCTCGGCGGTCTGCAATATCTTTGGTATTTCTACGGGAGATTGGTTATGTTTCACGAAGGCTATGAATTCATTTCAACATACGGGAGTGAAACATAGCCGAATTTGAATAAAAACTGCCCTAGAGTCCTCAGAAAAGAGTGGGTGCAACACAGTACGAAATTCTGGGATTAGGGCCAATCTGGCCTGCAATACCCTCTTCTGAGTCGTTTTCTGTTTTCGGGCAAAAGGTCAGAGCATGGCGAATGCTCCATTATTTCACGGCTCATGTGTCCATTTCCAGACTGTGGCGTAATTGTCCATGGCGCTCTCTTTCTTCATGGCAATGAGGTCGGATGGGATGGAGAGTGGGGTGTGTCAATTTGGTGCACGTGTTGCACCATTCACAAGTTTTCCGACGCAGGATAAGATAGATGAAGAGGGAGAGGGAAATGGAGGGAAAGAAGGAGAAATATGGAGTGAAAGGGCAAACAAGCAACCCCACATCTGTAACAGATGCAACAACAACATTTGAAATAGGAGGGAAGTTTGTTCAAACCGCCAGACATACGGCCTTTCCACATTTGTAACAGACTTCTTCATGATTTAGTTGGCCAACTTTCTGGATTACACATTGCACACTTTATCCCACAATCAACTTGAAATGCAGAGATTCAAATATGTTTCACTGATGGCATAAGTAAAATCGAATGGAGATTCACTAATGGATTGGTCTTTGATTTTCCCAATAGACATTATAAATATCACAGTAACTTTTCAGTTCGGCTTACCTGAAATAAAAATATAGGTTGATCTCGTGCCAATGTTGTGAGCATTTGTACCAAAACCTAAAAAGCAAGCGGAAGTGCATTTTTCTGTCGTCTTATTACCTCCGAGCGGTAGTCCTCTCATGTTATGGACATCCGTTCCGAGGGAATCATACGACGGAAAAATGCACTTCTGCTTGCTTTCCGTTCCCTACCTATGAGCAATTACATCGACTCGATATGTATGTTTCACCGTTTGACAACCTCGATTCTCGGTCAAATTGATGTCGTGTCACTTGAAGAAGAAGTAGAAAGTGGAGAAGTCAAGTACCCCAGAATTGGCACCTAACGGGGGAAAATAATAGTCAAGAACTAGAGGTTTGCACCGTTTTTGATGAGTCGGTTGAAGTTGTAACTGGGAAAGATTTTAATGTTCCGAAAGAACTGTTTCAGCTAGTGAGGCACTTGCTTACATGCCTTGCAAAAATTCATAAATGAAGACTGCGATATCCTGATTATTTATACAATATCCGTGAAGGCTAAACAAAACGATCTATGCTGACACATTTTAGGTGAAAATTATCAAAAGAACTGTATGTATTTCTCGTGAAACCTATTTTAGCGGGAGGAATACGGCCTGGACCGATGGTGACACATCGCACAATCGCTATTGTCCATTGCACCGTATGCAGCCCTTGTTATGCACGCAGTAGCCGGTGATACATTTGATCATTATGGCGCAAATGTCCATGCCGTGTCTTTCAAACTGACTTACACATGGAGTGATTTTTCATATGTAATAATATGTTTCACTCTCCACATAAAATATCGCGAAAAGAAAATGTCCCAGTAATCCATTCATTGGCAGTAATAAACCCACAATTAAAATCTCGACTTTATTGTATGTTTCACTGTTATGTCACAAATGTCGTTGACGTCTTTGTCTTTCACCCCTTGACACACTTCGGGCTGTTCCTCCTGTTTAGGGAACGGAATCCACTCAAAAGTGCACATTTCTTCGTCTAATCCCATAGGAGTGGTTATCCCCCATATGAGAGAGACAACCGCTCCGCGGGAACGACAGAAATGTGGACTTCTGCTTGGATTCCGTTCCCTACTCCTGTTCCTTCTCCTTTCATCCTCACAGTCGCTGCTAACATCTCGCTCATCATTCGACATGCAGGGAATATGCAACTGATCTTGCATAAAAGAAGCCGCAATGATTTCTGCTATTGTACCTCCTTGTTATGCGCCACACAACAATAATGCAAAACAATTCCTAAACAGATGGTGTAACAATATCTCTAATTTTAAAGATAGTAATTATTGTTGCACCAAAGACTCAGCTTCTAGAAAATTTGCACTTTTTAATTTTGGAATTAGCTGGCAAAACTAGCCCAATATCTGAACGCGATTCGACTTCTAAAATAATAAAATTCCGGTCTAGTGTTACACGAAACATCGTGTCATCTGTTTTCTGGTAGACAGCGCGGAGTTTTGGATTTGCCCGTTAGAACAGTATTTATGTTTTGGCGAATGTTCCATGGGAATTCATGATATAATTGTGCATTCATTATTACGACTACATTGTAGAACCTCTGTTGCATAATCCCTGCAGGCCAGGTCGTGAGGTAGAAAAAGGTCTGCGCCCACACCGATTCCACTTCTCCTCGATACTTTCCACGGGAAAAGATTGATGCGCCATGGATATTTGCGCCATTATGGTGAAATGAACTCTTGTAAAGTAGGAATGACGACAACGGTCAGACAGTGGATGATACCACAATGATATACACGCAAAATCCGACTGTCCGACTGTCCAGGGATTGATCCCGGCCTCCACTACCCCACTGCCATACCTCCGATGTCGGGAATTGGTAGTGGCTTGCTACGAAAGGTATAGAATACACGCAAAATCACGAATACGACTTGATCCCATTTGTCCAAAACAAGCTTTTACAGTTCGAGCACATTTCAATGAGTACTGTATATTTGAAGACATATCCTCTGTGAAACCTAGCCCACAGAGCCAAACATAGCCACAACCAATTTGATGTGAAAAGTCCAGTCACATCGGTGTGACACGTCTTTTTCAAATGAAAGAATACATTTGGGGTATAATACAGGCTTACTTGATGTTCCACAACCAACAACGCACAAATAAACCATTTTCGAATAATTCCATCTCAATTGGGCAAAGCAGTGAAGGAAGGCCGGCTGCAACACGCCAAACTCCGCTATCCACAGCCATTGTTGTTATTGTGTTTTAGGTGGGAAATGTATTTGAGTATCAGGTGCTCACTTTATCACATGCAAGGCGAGAAAATCACATGGGTAAGGGAGGAGAGAGTGGAGCAGTTTGAGGGTTGCATTATACTATGGTTACCAGTTTGCCCACTTTTCGAGATATGTTTCGAGAATACTATATATTGGATGATAAGAAACATAGCCAATAGAATAGTCATTTCATCGCCGATGACGGCACATCGCACGAGGGATGCAGTCTCCATTGTCCACTGCACGAATGTGGCCCTGCTTGCACACGCAGTCTCCCGTGGTGCCACACCAGAAGGTTGGACAGGGCTGAGAAGAATACACAGATCTATGAGATACTAATGTTCAATAAACGAATACTACAGTGCTGGAGCTGTTTTTATCTTTGCTTTTTTTACTAGTAATATTCGACCGTTCCGTGAAATCCTGCGGAAACCTTGATCGAATGCTCTACTTATTGGAAGCAATTCGGGTGAACGAGAGACTGGAGAGCCATGAACCTTTGCGCCATAATCGCGCTGTAGAGAAATGTGACTTCGATGTCGGAATTATGACAGCGCACGTGTTCATTTCACCATTTTGGCGCAAAGATTCATGGCGCCCTTGTCTTTCGCCTAGCATTACTCACCAGTTTGAGCGGTTCAGCACAAGTGGGCTGACAGGGCACATCGCACTTGGTCGGCACTTCATTAGCGCCGCAGGACGCATTCACCGCTAAGGAAGACGAAGCATGAAGTATTGCCGATAGAATTATCTGAACTAGGCTTTGCAGAATCTACCAATAACGACACCTGTGGATTATAAAGTTGCACAAAAGAGGGCTTTGATATAGTTCATTGCATCGATGCTTTAGAGTTAGAAACTGCTTAAGAACTATGGTTGACATTTTGACTGCTTTGTCGATTATGCTACACAACGGGTATATATGCAATTATATAGTAGCAATGAAACATAGATAATCCATAAAGCAGCCCAACTTCAAGCCGTATCAAGAACTCACCAAAAGGAGCAACATCGTTGAGCGAATGCAAGCAAGTGCAGTCGTCTTTTGACTCGGTCGACGAAGATCAACATCGGGTGTTTGCTGGAGTTGTGGTGTGAAAACAGTGTGAAGGTAGTTGGAGCATTCTAACCTCCTTTAGTCTCCACAGAGTGGTAGTCTATACGTTTAGGAACGACCGCGAGGAAGAGAGTCGGGTGGTTAGAGCGCTCCCACACCTGTGAAAACAGCGTGCCTATAATGTTTTGCTAGTGATTCACTGGAGCTGCATCACATGCTATAGATCATCGGCCATGTTAATGCAATGTTCAGTTGAGGCAACAAAGGGAAGGGCTATTTTGGGGCATAGAAGTGTGAAAATAACTGTCTGCAAGATGAGAGCATTAGGAGATTTCGTTTATGTTTATGGCTGTTGACTTTGGTAATAAAACCAGCGTCCAAAGGCAATGTTCGTGACAACAAGGGCGGAACACTCAGATTCCCCAGAGGACGAAAGTCCGGACAGCCCAGGAACATTTGCGCTGTAATGGTGAAATGAATGGTTGGCGTCATTCTGTCCACTTCACCATAGTGGCGCAATGGTGCATGGGCTGGAGAAGTCTCCAGGTTCACGTGCACTCGCACACATCACACGTTAATCGGTGTTGATCTTTGCTCTCGGGACAATTGCACGACCACGAGGGGAGGTTGAGCCACATCACACACTCGTTCAGAGTCAATACATAAAAGGAGCAGAGGTGACTCATTCGAGCAATCGCCCTATCCTTCTCCCTTCTTCTTTTCTCCTCTGATATTCAGTCATTCGTTTCTGCCGACAATCAGAGATGAACACGCTTGTTCAGGTCAGTTGGCTAATATTTTTCTACCTTGTTTCGGGACTCAGGGGCTATCCATACTAAGTTTTTTTCATAGTCGTCATGTAGTGGTAAATGAACTAGGTGGACATTTTGCGACAGGCCATCAACTGGGGACATGGTTTGATTGAATGAAAGCTTCAGGTATTGCTCGTTGCTTCGCTCGCGCTGGCAGTCACTGCTGTGCCGGTGAAGGACGGTGAGTGTTTTATGGACTTGAAGATAGATTTCAATGCGTCTATGGGCCAGCCAATTCGAAAATAGGTACTGTGATGCCCATGTCCGAATCAATGAGTATTTGTCAATGATCCATTCAATAAAGTTCACTTTCAGGAAAGAAAGCCTCCATCAATCCCCAGAACGTCTGTGAGAATCACGAATGCCCAGGTGGACAATTCTGTCATCCTCTTGAAGTTCGTTGATTAAAAAAAACTTTATTGAAGTTTCTTATTGTTCCCTCAAGTGATCTCATAGAAAAATTGAAGAAAATTTAGTTATGCTTGGTATGAACATGACTAAATGACCTTCGTTTACAGGTGCAATGCTTCGCGCCGCCCTGCTATCCTATTCCTCGCTGTGTGACCACAACGCAATGCATGACCATGAGATGCTCGGCAGGCACGACGTGAGTATTGGGTGAAAGAGAAAACAGGAATCGATATTTGCGCAATAAGAGTGAAATGGGAACTTGAATTGTGAATTGATTACGCATCTTTATCACTGACAATGAAATAGAGACAATACCGATTCGTTCATGTTTCAGACACCTTGTATAGTGAGGAGTTTTGGTTCCCCTGTGATCCTGCGGAATCTCGCGTTTGCTAAAAATGTATCCGAAATATAGAGTTGAGATAACAAATTAAAGGTTAGAACGCCGAGGTCATTTGCGTCATAATGGTGAATAGGGCAGATGTTCCAGTACTTAATTGCTCATTTCACCGTATGGCGCAACCTTCCATGTTGTCATTCGCCCCATTTTTTTGCAGAGCAAAGGCCATAGAGCATTTACAAATGGTCGCTGAGTCATTGCGGATCTTTGATCCATCATGTTTATCGTGGATGCTAGAGAACGTCTTACAGACCATTTTTCGTCCGTATGCTGCGTTGAGTCATTCTCTCCCTCATCATAGACGATCGGTCGAATGAGAGCACAGACAAAGTCGGTCCAAAAGTCGTTCCCTAGTGGATGATCCATTTGGCCACAGTTCAGAAAAAGACCGTGCAATCGATTAAAGCGGCCGAAAACGTTGACTCAGCTTGTCTGGAACTTGCAAGTGTGAATCAGCCGTCTCGTGGTTGCGTTATTCAAGGGGTATTTGTCTGAAGGTTTCAGACCGAAGCGAAACCACGAAAAATTCTTAAATTTGTCTGTAAACATCGTAATATGATATCTAGCTGCTTCTATGAATCATAACCCTTGACGACTCACTGCCAAAAAGATCACAACCCAAAATTAAACTTTTAATTTGACCAACGACAGATTCATTACTGTTACCTGCGATAGTTGTACTCTCCGTTATAACAGTTTGCAGCGGTCATTCGCCAATCTGACAGTTTCGGTTACACTTTTCTTCTGTATATTCATTATTTTTCTTTCAGGTGTGTCGACCTGCCCAACGGTTCAGCTCGTTGCCGCCCCAACGACGCCTAAAGCTGCGCAGAATGCAATATGGCGATTTCGTAATGGCTACCTTGTTTTGTTTGACAATGTCCATGCGGAAATAAATACTTCATTCTGACGTGGTCTTCTGCTTCCAAATATTATGTATACTAGCTGAACTGTTATTTTCCTAGTACGCGTTTGAAGTTGCTTAGCCGACTGTCTCTCTCATTTATTCACACAATTTCGTGGTTTCTCTGACTTCCGCCCTCGATCCTATGCATGTTTCAGCAGTGAGATAAATAGGAAAGAGAAACCGTTCAACTGGGACGAGTAACACTCAGAGTCATATCAAGGTTGTTTTCACTGCAATGTCAACAAAGGGCCCAGAGCGTTGAGAAGCGATAGCGAACAAAGCGATCTTCGTTATCCTCCATAACTTGGGCAGAATGATGACATTATCGGTGTGATCAAGAGTTCAGCCAATTGTAAAAGAAGGGAGAAGAAGAATAGGGAAGTTAAAAGATCAGAGGAGAAGATGAAAGATAAGAAGAAAGAAAGAAGCGCCACAAGTGTTAGATTGGCTTGAGTGCACTAGTACTGAAATCTGCGGACAATAGGGTAAGACAACCGGAGAGACAGACGTCCTTTCTTAAATATTTGAAATATTTATCACAAAGTTGCCAATCGGTCCGTGTCGACGTTGCAAGCAGCTGCGAACAACTACATTCAAATTTCTTACTCGGTAGTGCAAAAAATGCTTAAAAAGTGCATTTCTCATTCTTCGAATCCAATCGGAGCGGTTGTCCATCGAACGAAGAGACAACGGCTTCTCTGCAATTAGACAAATGAAAAAATGCAAAATACACTTTGCTGTAGATTTATAAACACTAATATCGAAGTGGCTCCAGCACCATTGAAATTGCGAATGCCAAATCGGTCGGTCCGTTGAAGGTGTTGGCCATAACAGTATAAATACTCGTCTTATATCGAACAACAAGTGAAAGTAACTGTGTCAGGCGGCCTAGTAAAAAGCGTCCGATAAAAGGCGGTGACACTTCATCTATCCTCTTTTCTTCCCCTCTTATTAAGTATTGCGTTGTTCATATGCCTTATTCCGATTTCATTTTCTTTTTTCTGTTTATATTTTGAAGACAGAATAAAAAAACGATTCTCTAGCCTGTGCTAGGTGCCGCTCGTGGTGACTTAAAAGCGCATTCGATGTCTGCTTGGTGTCGAGCGACACCCTAGCCTGTACTTCTTCTCTCATTGCAGATGTCGTCCGTCCTTCTTCAATTACTCGTCTTTTCTTCCCTCCTCGCAATTTCATTACAGATGTTTCCATGCAAAATCGCTGTGAAAATGAAATCGAATACCGCGAAGAAGGTTCGAATAGACTATGATTAGCAACCCAGGGACTGTAAATCGGTAAATTTGTCGTCATTCTTCTCCTGAGATCTGTTGTCTCGCTGCCTGATAGACAACCGCTCTGCGGAGAAGAATGGCGACAAAGTTACCGATTTCGAAACGCAATTTGCACGTTGTTTGAGAATTCGGTCATGTAGCACTATGCCTATTTATATCAGGAAAATCGGCTGTCAACCCGAATACAGACAATTGTCATTCTCCAAGTTGTGTTTCAGTTCCGCGTGGATCTGTTCGTCCCCTCGCTTAAAGTCAAAGCAGATAACATCATATTCGATGCAGCCGATCAGAAAAAGAAAGTCGTGGTTCGTGATGTTGCAATATATCGGCCAGGATTGGCAGTTTGTATGCCAAATTGGTTATGTTTCACCGATTCGTGTAACGAAATTAATAATTTCTGTTAAAGATATCCAGTCTCGCATACATTCCCAACGCTAATAACGGCTATAGCTGCTTGTATAATGATGTTTTTTCCCACCAAAAGCAATTCCATGGGGCATATTACACTATTTATATTATTTATAAATATGCACATGCAACAGCGTGCCGAAAAGTGGAACATCCTACTATTGCAGCGCATCAATATCGCGCGCATTCGTGCGCTGCAATAGTAGGATGTTCCACTTTTCGGCACGCTGTGCTCATGGATAATATTGATATTCAGGTTGAGGGCAAAGACTGCGATTCGAAGAAATGGATCATTCAGTCATACAGATTTGAAGAGGACGAGTGGATTCCGGTCTGTGCTTTGTCCTATTTTGAATATGTGAAAGACCGCAACGACATGGACTATTGCGCCGTAATTATGAAGCGGTTAGACGCAAAAAATGGCAACGATGGGCAAATGTTCACGGAGCTCTTGTGTTGTGCCCTCTCTTCGCTCTTGGTACTAAAATGTCATTGATCAGTCTGCCTCACAGTATTATGAAATGGGGTATCCAAGTGCAAAACAAAAACGCTCACGGCACAAGCACTACACCAAAATTGGGGCATATTCTCCCGCAGCGAAATGCCTCATATTAATTCGTTCAGGCTAAGAACTTCTCGGCAAAGTTCTCAGGAACGGGCACCGTACAATTCGTCTTCTCTGATGACCTATTGCCTATGTGGAAGGACCTGCTAGGTGTCATGATTTCAGAAGTGTCATTCGGCCTCTAGAGCAAGGACCGAAACAAGAGAGACTTTACTGACAGCCGGTGACTTCCTAGTCGTCTAACTTAATTCCTCACGGCCGTCCCTCACTTCGCAGAGACGATCGCAAGGAATGAATTTAGACGACTAGGAGGTCACCGGCTGCCAATAACGCCTCAATAAAAGAACCCCGGCCGAAACATCGAGCTTTGTATTTCAAGCAGCATTTCATTGTTTTATAGGCTATGTACAGCTTGATCTATCCATTATTATTCTTTAATTCTTCTTATGAATGTCAATGATATAATGTCTTTCACTCATCCACCGTAATTGCGAAGTGGAGAGAAAAAACGCTTAGCCAAAGTACTCGTTCTATGATGAATGTTCTCTGTCTGTCAGCATCAGATTTCGGTACATATCTCGAGGATCGACAGAATGATTGCTTTTTTGGGGTATGCTTCACGATGAATGTATGTATTTTGAAACGTATGGTAGCATTGAACCACATGCGAAAAAGTAGTGAAGCTGTCAACCATAATGTTAAGCCTCACGGTTACAGCATATTTCACACTATGGATTCAAAAATGAATAGCTGACATATGAGACACTATCTGAGGGGTCCATACTGCCCTTGGCACACAAATTGTAACTTACCATGAAAATTTGGTCAAAGGTACTTTCGAGGATTGCGAACAAACGTACACTTCCAGAATTTTGATTAGTGACGTCATCGTCGAGCTACGACGTCTCAAAGTTGGCGGCTCCGAAAATCGACTTTCTCATTTCGAATTTTTACCCCCACTTATAGCACATATTTCGAAAGCTTAGGAAAAAACAAGAATCTTTCAGTTCAGCACTTTTTCATATAACGGTCCTAGTGACGATTTTTGCTCAAAAAACCATTTTTGAACGCATTTAAGTCGATTTTTCTCGCTTAGGTGCTGATCAACCCAAATTCTTTATTCTCTTAAAATGACCGCCAGAATTTTTGCTTCAGGATAGGTTACGTTCAAATGGCGATATCCGGGTACCATGATCTTGATATTTTCACTTTTATACGGCCAACTCGCATATTTTCCGCATTTTCGACTGTAGTTGAAAATTCATAACTCCGCTATAGATCGATTTCAGACAAAGTGCCTGAACAAAAGTTTCTTCTATCGGTACCAGCTATCGATTCCGCATATGAAAAGTGGGGGTCATCTCTACGTATCTCGGTCGGATTTGGACAGCCGCTCGGGCAAAAATGGTCGAAAATCGATGTTCGATGACCTATGTGTTTTTGTATTAATTTTTGAAGGTAATTTTTTGGGAAGTATTTTCGCGCCAACCTGAGCTTCCAAAATTGATTTTGAACCGAGTTATGATTATTCGAACGATTTTAGGGGAATTATTGCAAATATGCTTTTATGAATGTCTCTTATGAACTATGGACTTCTTCCATTCATTAACTTACCCTCTCACGAAGGTGACTGAGCATAGTTTAGGCTTGAATTTACCTTCAATTCTTGTGGAGTGTGACACAATATTGCATAAATGAGCAAGAGATTGGCTACCACTCCAATGCAAATAAACGCCAAATGGAGTATAGTGAGGGCATCCAGGATCTCCGTCATTTATGCTGAAAACGCAAGTTAAAGTGTTTAAATATTCAAAAACGTGCAGCGGAGTAATTCAAATGGAGAAACAATACAGGTCGTTGAAACAAGAAGATAGGAAGTATAGTACTATATATTCGTGAGAACGTGGAACTCGATTAAAGCAAATGGATAATTCAAGCAAAACCCTTTCGCATAGTATTATAAATAATTAACATAGAAAAGTGAATCGAAACTTGTTTACGTGTGAATCTAGTTGTTAACGGAATGTTGCTTGGATTTCAATAGCCATGGCAAATAAGGGAAAGCTGCTGAAGGCTGTATTTCCAGCACATGTGAAATAATCTAATAATCTTACCGTATTCGATGATTTATTACGCCTTCGCTGCACGAATTCATTATGTAGTAATTCCTCGTTGAAGAATTCAATCACAATAACTCCGTTACAGATATCACTTCCTTAAACGGCAAGATCACAGATCATTTTCCATGTGGGTAGAACAGGAAATTTCTATGGTTGTTTTTTTTATTTAACTCGTGATTGATTCGATCCCAAAAAGACCATTGTCCTGTGACAACCAACTACGTAGTGAGTGAACAATGGGAGCACTCGTGGAAGTCGACGACCACAACACGTCGTCGTCATAAGCTCACTATTTCATCCACTATCGCTGTAATACGAAATCATGAAAAACTCTGCGTTTTAGGGTGGACTCTTCGGAGACGTTAGACTTTTTTCGAATTCGTCGTTCATCGTCTCTATCGCGCAAAGACAACCGCTAGGAAAGGAGTTCTCGAAGGATCCCCAAGTAAGCGATTGCTTCGGGTACAACCCGTCTAACATCTTTCCTAGCGATTGTCTATACGCTATAGAGAGGATTGACAATGAAAGACGCCGACGGAAAATGAAAAGACCTGTTTGCTATCGTATCCGAAGAGCCTACCCTACTTCATATTGATACTCTAGTCTGTGCTGTGGCCAGCGAGCAGGCGACATTACCATACCCGAATTGATGATGGGGGTGGACTAGGTAACGCATTTTCTCGAAATTTTAACCTCTCCAATCTCGTCGGAACGATTGTCTCTCACTTCTATGGACTGCCGCTCGGTGGAGATAAGAGAGATTAGAATTTACAAATGTATTCGCTATGATGAACATATAGGGACGGTATCAACAGCCGATGCCACTTCGGCGTCTGTCATCTGTCATCTGTCATTCGGACATTCTGTCATCTGTCATTCGGACATTCTGTCATCTGATAATCGTCGGAATGCACACTTCACTCATCGTCTTCGTCTGCCTTGTTGCCATTGCACACGGACGATTCTTCGGCTTTGGTGGTCACAGCGCAGAGCATCATCGCGGAGGTTTCAGTCACGAAATCTTCTCGCTAAACAGTTCAAGAACGAACAATCTTACGGTGAGCTCAAGTGACTGCAAGTGAGCGAAAATAGTTGCATTTTAGGCGAGAGTGGCTACCTTGGAGGCCCGACTGAATGCAACCATTATAGCGCTCAGTCAGAATGGTACTGCAGGCATAGGATCGCTTGGCTGATTTGGCATTTCCCTGACGCTTTGGTTTGTGAACTGCAATGACGTTTTCATGGATGCATTTTACAGGAAGCCGCAAAATGAATTCAATCAACGATTATTCGGAGAGTCTTTTTTGCAATTTCGTACCAGTGCACAATAATAAAGTATAATAATAATAAAAAAATACACGTGTACCGCGGAGTCAAATATGGATAGTTATCCACTTTAAACAGAAACAATCGTTCATTTGGTTCTTTTTACTTTTTGCAACCAACTATGTGGAATTTTAAGCAATACATATCTAATAGGGTTGCTAAACGAGCGCCGAGCGCTCGCCTAACAGTCATTCTTAAACGAGCGCTCTTTTAAGGGGTCGGCCATAGTAATTGTCTATTGATTTCCTCTTGTCTTTCTCATCATTCTTAAGCGAGCGCTCGCTTAAACCGGTCGACTAAACGAGCGCTCGTTTGCGCGCTCGTTTAGGCAACCCTAATATCTAAACAAAGGCTAAATAAGACGAAGGAGGAAACGGAAAATCTAAAATGATGAAATCATAGAAGAAAATCTCTGCGATCTGTCTCTGAAGCATTGCATTAGTTGCCATTTGTCTGAACACACAATTTTAGTCCAATAAAAATATTTTTCGCACTTTCTATATTTATCGAATCGATCAGTTGTTGATGTGGTGTGGTAAGTCCGACTTTTGTTCAATTCAGAACATATAAACGACTGTTGCTCCTGGAAAATGTAAAGTGGAAATTGCGCGCGCTATCATTTTTGGTTCAGTTTATAATGTCGCTATTGTATAATATACATGACCGGGTTATGAAAGATACAGAAGTAGAAGAGAGTGAGTTTCTTTCTGCCAATTTTGAAACCCTAGAAACTATCAATAAACTTTTTAACCGCAGAATTCGAGAAATGCAGAGATGAATCGTGTCCGGCTGGGTACACTTGTCAACCCAATTACTACTGCTGTGAGTCATGCCCCAACAACGCCGCGCCCTACGGCGCCTGTCGTAACGGAGTGTGTGGCGGTGCTGGCAACATTTGCTGTTAACCAGTTATCGGATCGACTCCTCGCGGTTACACCATATCATCTAGGGGGGGTCAATTCACAAATCAATCGATAGTGCATTGTCATCATCGTCTACTCTTAGAGAATGATTTTGTGTGCGTTGAACATAAACGGGCAGCAGTCTTTTGTCTTTGTGAACACAGCTGACTGTGGGCAGAGGAAGGAAGGGGAGGGAAAACACATGCAAGGAGTATGGTCGAGCAATTGACTGAGTACATAAGTGCATTCATTGTCTCCAATTCTTCTCAACTTGGTCGTCCTTCTCCGATGAGTGACGACCACCCGGCGAAGAGTGTGGGATAACTTACTCGTTCTCAGTCATTAGCATAATCAACGCAGGGGTGAGAGACCGGAAAGATATCAGTATGAGCAACACATTCCTTTGGTTTAGCTTGTATGTCGTCATGTTTGACATTTGTGAACGAGTACGTGTGTAGTGTGTACGAGGAATGCTCTTAAAACTTCAGCACAGAGAATTGCACACTCAACACGAACATTTATGCACAACACGATTCCGCGCATGGTTTCTTGTGCCCTCTTTCTACAGTGCACCTTCAGTAGTAACCCATCGTAATAACTCCCTTTTTCGCGATAGCCCAACTTCTAAGCATTTACGTGGGAAGATTGCAAACGGAACCTTCAGAAAAAATTAAATTCCTACTTGGGCTGCCACGGAAAGGAGGGTGATTTGGTAAAAGCAGAGAAAGGAGATAACAGACACTATCTGACTGGAGTGAGTTATCAGACCGGGGGGGGTGG
>JACMIF010002904.1:0-16233 GCA_014805445.1 Diplogasteroides magnus
CTCACATTACACACTGCCGAACCATAGAAGAACTACGGAACACTTTTTACCACTTTTTACCGCTAGCGGATCGAGTATAAATGAAATATTAACTTGGTTCAAAAATGTCGGGTTCCAAGTTGTCTGGTTCCAGAACGTCTAGTTCCAAGATGCCGGATGATTTCCCAAAATTTGGTGACAATCTGTCAAGTTTAAGACTAGTTATGACATTGGTTCAAAAATGTAGGTTCAAAAATGTCCATCATCCGATGACGGCCTCCCCCTACCTCCCCCGAGCATCGCACACGAGCCGGGTTTCAAAGGGTAGGGAGAGGGAAGACTAGGCGGCAGAGTAGTGTTGGCTGAATGAATACGAAGAAACGAGCGCTCTATCCCATTTCATTCTTCAGTGAAGAGGAGCGGTCGTCTCCCGTCCATTCTTCGTATTCATGTGAATACGAAGCAGTCCCCTTCGTATTCAGCTGAATACGAAGGTTTCAAACCTCGTTATCTACGCTCCAATATGTGTATAAAAATTAGAAAAGTGCGCATAAACGTGTTTTGAACAACGGATAATCCAAAAATGAATTTTTATCGGCACTTCGGTATAATCACATATTAGGCAATAAATCCGGCAAACTACCGTAAAAAGCTATGATAGCAACTAACTGATATTTTATTCTTGTTCCCCATCATGAAAAACCTATCCATGCGCATTTTCATGAATTTTACCCGCCAAAAAAGACCATTAACGGGATCTAAAAGCTTCGTATTCATGTGAATACGAAGGCTCGCCGTTCGTATTCATGTGAATACGAAGAATGAACGACCGCTCCTGCTCGTATTCGTATTCACATGAATACGAAGGGAGGGGGCGCCCTTCGTATTCATTCTGCGCTGGGATTCATTCTGCCTACACTACGGCGGAGCCTTGATCAATACTGCCCAAAGCTACAGTACTGCGTTTGAATCGCGCGCGCTTGCAAAGTGCAAGCACTAGATTTTGCACCTTTGATCGGACAGGGAAAGATTTCCGGTCACTTTTTCTTTCGATAACATGATATTGGCGCCGCAGTAGTTCGGAAAATATGATAGAATAGGGGGTATTTTTTGTATGCAGGGGTACTTTAAAAATCGGTAGTAAAGTGGATATCTGATTCGTCTAATTTCTGCTGAGCGGTGGTCTCTATATTTGATAGACAACCGCTACGAGTGAACTCGACGAATGAGAAATACTACCGATTTAGAAACCCTATCGCGAACGCACCGAACTTCGCTTGTCGTCATTATATAGCACGAGCAGACGAGGTACACCAAGCAGGTGACGATGTCACCCAACGATCGATTGAGAAGAAGGACGTAGCATCTAATCATTGATTGTTATTGATTGATCTGTTATAGTTAACAAGTCCCATGAAAAAGTGGACGTGAACTCGCGCATGCCTAATCGACAATGTCCTCTACCTTTTCATGCTTGGCTGTCCACCGGGATCTCCGGATTAAACGACCAAGCGCGAAAAAGCGAACGAAAATGTCAGTTGCGCTGGATTTTCTGCCCTCTTTTTCATTGGACGTGCAAACTCGAACGGAGCCGATTGATCAGATTATTGATAGATTGTGGAAATTTGTAAAGAAACACCTCACTTCCTCGACGCCCGTCGCCTCTTGATTGCGTAAGATACGGAAATGGCGAAGATTATTGAGACTATGAGACCGAAAAGACTGAACGGCAGCGTCATCAAACCGAAGTACTGCCTAAATTTCCCCCATTTTTTTTACAAAGAAGCTAGATTAGAGCTGACTATTTGACTTGTTGCTCACAGCCCTTGGACCTATAAAGTTCCGAGCGCACCATACAAAAATAAAGTGTAAAGACCTACTGTTATCACCTGTAGGGTTATATTTACTAGGCATTGAATACATATGACGCTGGTCGCGTAATGGTCGACCCTCGAGAGGAACAGCTCAAAAAAATTTGGCAGCGGAAAGTATTGAATCAGATGTTATCTACTACGCTAATCACGAAAATGAATGTCTCATGACACATAATTCAATTTCACCCAAGATATCGATATATTTCGATAGTACTAAAAATTGACAAAATTGCATATAAATATGTTCTTTCGAAAGATAACCCTGACAAACCATATATCAGTCGAAAGCTCTCGATCAGGAGCATCTCATGATGTACATCACACCTTGAATTTCCTTCAATGAAAGGAGATAACCTGTATCTCCTGCCGTTGTTGAGTGTCCAAGAAATTGACAGTTTGAATACGTTTATCTCGTTGAGAAGATATCAAAAACTGGTATATGAGCAAAATCTGCGGTGTCGGCTGTATCAGACTTTAAAAAAAAAACCATTTTTCAAGTCGTTTCATTCGCCTCAGCCCATCATTTCGCGCGGTATTTCGCCTATGTTTCGTTCATTGTGCCGGCAAATAATGAAACATAAGCGAAATGTCGAGCGAAATAGTGGGCTGAGGCGAATGAAATGACTTGAAAAATGGTTTTTTGAAAAAAGTCTGATACAGCCGACACCGTATATATGGCTCATATACCGTTTTTGATATCTCCTCATCGAGTTCAACGTTTTAAAAGTGTCAATTTCTTGGACACTCAACAACGGAAGGAGATACAGGTTATCTCCTTTCCTTGAAGGAAATTCAAGGTGTGATGTACATCACGAGGTGCTCCTGATCGAGAGCTTTCCACTGATATATGGTTTGACAGGGTTATCTTTCGAAAGAACATATTTATGAGCAATTTTGTCAATTTTTAGTACTATCGAAATATATCGATATCTTGGGTGAAATTGAATTATGTGTCATGAGACATTCATTTTCGTGATTAGCGTAGTAGATAACATCTGATTCAATACTTTCCGCTGCCAAATTTTTTTGAGCTGTTCCTCCCGAGGGTCGACAACTTACCTGTATACATTATGCAGTCGTATTTTCAGCGTTTCCTGCAAAACATCCAATAATGGAACGTAGTGACGCAGACATTTGCGACCACAAGGAATACATTTAGACGGCTAGAAAGGATCGGCTGACAATAACGTTCATAATTCGATCCCTAGGACACACAATGGAAAGAAGTCATTTGCGAACAAATCACTTGCGCACAGGCATCTAACTCTACCTGTTTTGACTTTCATGGATTGACTTTTACACAAGTCACTGACCATTCAAATGATGTGATCCCCCTTAGTTATCGGGCAAAAAACCCCAAAATAACGCGTATGCTCACATGAAAATAAACAAACCTTTACCAGCCCAGCCCTCTCTTCAACGGTGAGATTGAAGTAACACTCGGCGACAATTGGGTGTTCACGCGAACTCATTCCTTTGAAGAGTAGATTATCTGCAAGGTTCATTTCACTTGAGAAAGTGTCATGGCTAGTTGGTGGCTATGATGGAGAGAGGTTGCAAATGAAAATGATGCAATTGTCATTCGTCTATTCTCCGCGGAGCCGTTATCTCGACGAGCAAAAGATAACCGCTCCGAGTGGATTAGACGAGTGAGTTCACTTACTACCGTTTTAGATTCCCTAGTCTATTCCGCTATTTCGTCACAAACATTCAAAGAGGTTCAAAATTCAAAACTCACAACCGTAAGATCACATGTCGAAGCGTCAAAATGAATGAAGAGTTGTGTGTCTGAGCGTGTCTGAGTGAGAACTGGCTGAAAATATCGCAAATTCCATTCTTCTGCGTTGGAAACTAGGGAACGCATTTTCGGTACAACTAACATGTCCAGTCTCGTCGGAACTGTTGTCTCCTCTCACTTCGACCGCTCAGTGGAGATTAGGTAGGGATATTGAGAATTGAAAACCATTCACACGTGATGAACACGTGATGAACACGAACACGAACCCACAAGTGAAGGTGCTCCAAGGATCCCCCACCCTTCCCATAGACACAGGCATCTCAAGAGCAACGACTTGCAAGTATTCGGAACATTCAATGAATCATTCTTCTTGGCCCGTACTAACCCGAGCGCTTTTAGACAGCTTTGTTCACTCCATCTCGAGCAGGTGAATGAGAGAAGACCTAATGAAACCTAGTGAACACCGGCATCAGCCAAGAATTTTGTTTCTCCCGCGATGCGTATCAGCGCGCTAGTGGATGGAGGAGGCAACGAGAATGCAAAGTGACACATGGAAGGGAAATGGAAACTTTCAATCGCCGTTCCACTCCTCCTTCTCTGTCTCGAAACTGTGAGGATATTGACTTACAATTTCATTTTAGATAGATGCGAAATTTAATATAAAACGTTTTGTTTCATCTGGCGTATTCCCAAATGCGATGATGATGAACTCTATACTTAGGGGCGGCTATCATCCGTAACATAGGAGCACTCATTCGTTGTTCCCCGCTTATGAGTTATCTAGTGGAGCTACCAAAGGTCAAACAATTGTGCGGAAACATAAGAGAACTGATTTCTCGCTCCGATCGATAATCGGGGCTAGGAGAAGAATTATTTTTTAAAAAACGATTCAAAAGCCTACCAACTATTCATGGAAAAGGGGTTTTGGATTCTAACATCAGGAATACAAGGGTTGGGTTTATGGCATAAATACATGCAAAAAAAACTGAATTTGCCATGAGAACTCGAACAACGTGCGCTATCAAAACAGTACGCTCTTTCAAGAAAGCACAAAAATGCAGAGAATTTAGTTGCAACCGCAAGAAAAGTTCAAAGCACGCTAAAATTCTTGGTGCGCGGAGATTAAATGTGAGAGACGATCTCGTGAACATCGATCCGACCATAATGAGCTCGAATTAGTGCGTTGTCTACGTGTCAAATTGTGTGTGGAGAAAGGAGAGAGTAGACGACAGAGGAGAACGCTTTTCTTTACCCACTCTTAAATGGTCGTTTGATCCAAGATCCACTGAAGAGATGGCGATGCGGGTACGCTCAAAGATCACTGAAACAAACGAAACCTTTTCTGCAGCTACGCTTCTAATGACTCAACTAACAACGCTACGCTCGCGTTTATAGATTAATCGAAAAATTTTTTTGAGATTTTCCGAGAATCTTGAAAACTTGGCATACATCAAGATTCACGGCGTAAAAATTGTAAGATATTGAAATTCAGACAATCTTGCAGTTGGAGCAGGAGCCACTGGACCACTTCCGACCTATGCGACTTTGCCTAACTCCTGAACCCTGTTTAGGCTCTCGTATTTTTGCTATACATTCAGTCAATACTAGTGTGGGCGTTACAGGAATTTCTAGGAAATTGTCTGACCGCTCACAGTGAAAGAGGGAGGAACACGAGAAAGACAGGATTTCCTGCACCATGGAATCGGTAGGAATTGCGGTGCTCTCATTTCTCCCTGTCTCTTCTAACGGGATCGGTCAGAGCAATTCCTATCGCGTCCACCCTAGTGGATACCTCAACATATTTTCATTACGACGCGGAAATTGTCCATTGATCTCAACATCTTATAGGCCGAATCTTCTCGACGAATGGTTCTACCGAGGTAACAAAAGAACAAAATCAAAGATTTTTCTCGAAAACGGCATTATGAAGCTGCCAAAGACATCTGAAGTGTGCAATGTATTTAGAATTGTGCGATTTCATCCAGGACCTTTTCGTCTATATGCAAATGTCTATGGCGCTATTGTCGTTCATCCTGTCCATCCAACATTTTGTAGTTCCAACTGGATTACTTCAAGCGTTTCTTTTACTGCCCAACAAAACAACCTAATGCCTTACGGTCATTTTCCAACTGTTTTTCCTTTGATGATTGTTCAATTTCAGTTGGCAAGAATAATTCCATTGATTGGATAGTATTCGAAAAGAAATGCTTTCCAACAATTTTTCAAAATCCCCAATACAGTACATTACAATAATTTATCAGTGTCTGAGCATACGCTCTGGGGATCAATAACAGCCTACGATTCGTCATTCGTCAACTGCCCGTAGTAATTCTTCTCCGTAGAGTCCTCGCAAGAAAATTGACCGACAATTGGATCCTTGACCGAGACGTTCCTTATGTGCTCATTACAGCGTCCTTCTCCCATCTTCTCTGTGGATAAAGTCATATGGGTCAAAGGATGAAAGTGAGAGAGTGTCCCTCCCCTTATCCTTCTGCATTCCTCCTTCCCATTCCACTGACCCATCCTCCCAACAGACGGCCCCATATTGTGTAAGGAATGGCAGTTCGGCCACGTCTCAGTCTCTTCATCTCTCTTCACAAGAGTAGTAGCCCTTCCCCTCTTTAGACCAAACAGGATCTGTATTAACCAAGCGCCTCCTCGCTCGAACCATTCGCTTTCTCCTTCGTCTTGGCTGCTTACTCTAGGTTGAATTGTCAGGGGATGCAGATTATTTCACTTCTGGTGGCTGTTGCCACAATTTCACTCCTCGTCACAGCAGAGGACAAGAAAGAGGTCGGAATACCTCTAAGCTTGCCTCATTTCGCCTTCATTTCCTTTGTGTGTCTGTTATGGTTGGCAGTCTGACTAATACGTTATTGTTTATGTTTCACCGAGTGTATATGTATATAGTGGCCTTCAAACATAACGTTGAAAGTAGTCAAACTGCCAATCATAGTGCATGTCCATTTGCATTCTCTATCATCTCAATCTCTTCTCTATATGGGTCATCACTTTCCATCTCACTTCTACCATTAGAGCGATGCGTCGTTCGTTTTCCGACTTCTTTTTTTCTCCCGTGCCCATTTGGATGAGAGAAAATGGAAAAATATAAGACATCTGGTTCATAGGGAGTACTCCGTCCAACTAGCGATTCCCTTCCCTTATTGTATACAATCACGATCGTGTACATCTGATGGTCAGAAGAGGTCGCTAATTTAATGATGTCCTCATACCCCCCCAAAAAAAAGCTCCTCTCTCCTTAGATGTCTTCTTTTTTTCCATTTCCCCTCATCCAAATATGAGCAGGCGAAAAACAAAGAAGTCGGAAAACGAAAAATGAATGATTTCTGAGTTGAGGAGGAACAGAAGTTGCAATGGAAGGACGACGATGGTCTGGAGATCAAGATCATTCGACCAATCAAGGCCGATAAGTGCACGATTAAGAGTCAGAAGGGAGATGTGGTCGATCAGTACTACAAGTTGACAGACAAGAGTGGAAAGGAAATCGGAAGTAACTTCGGAAAGGAGCCGTAAGTTGTTTTACGCTTCTCATGGATAGGGAACGAGTTATGGACTGTTTTTTTTTCATCCTGTCGCACCGTTAACTCATTCACTCTCCTCATCATAGACGACCGGTCAAGTGAGAGCACAAACAAAAGTCAGCACAAAAGTCGTTCCCTACTCATGTAATTCAGAGTGGATGCAAAATATCGTTGGCACTTTGCCCATTTTATGGCCTTTGTTTCAATGGTACAACGTATAGAATGAAGATATAGCATCTGTGAAACATAACCCATAACGTAGTCAAACAGCCTACTATAGTGCAAAAATTCGATTTCAGGTACACTTTCACCCTTGGTTCTGGCCTTGTGATCCCGGGAATGGAAAGGGCGATGCTTGGAATGTGCATTGGAGAGAAGAGAAAGGTAAGAAATACAGAAGAAAAAGAACGAACTGTCTGACCGATCCCTACCTATGAGAGAGCGAATAAAGATGATAGAGGCAGGATTTCCTACATGATCGAACATGTATGTAGGAATGACCGCACTCTCATTCCTCACTTCTCTTTGTAGGATCGGTCAGAGAAATTTCCCTCTTCCACCCATCATAGTTAGAGCAAGAAGTACTAACTAGATCCAATCATCGCCATTCAGGTTGTCATCCCAGGAAAGCTTGGATTTGGAGATGAAGGAAGGGACAGAGACAGCATTGCCAAGGATCAGACACTCTACTACACTGTACAATTGGTAGACTTATTCAGGTAAGAGTGATGAGACAAGGAATAAACTTAAGGGCATGCTTTTAGACACGTTCCCGGGGAGAAATGGGAGACTCCGGAGGGAGTCGTGATTGAGGTGAGTGAAGAATAGGTTGTGTATGGCAGTACAGTGTGAAAAGGAAACAGAAGTGAATTTTCTGTCATATAATCCCCTCGGAGCTGTTGTCCCCCTTATGTGATGGACAACCGCTAAGAGTGAATTCGACGCAGAAAAATGCTCTTCTGCTTCCTTTCCACATCCTTGTTGGCAGTCGGGGTGCGTTATGTTTCTCGGAAGCTACAAAAATGTGTTAGATAGAGTCTGTGAAGCATAACTGATCTCGCATAAATACAAACAACCGCAGAGGAGAGGAGAATCAGAAAGCAAGGGAGTAAATTCAGGTGACTCACAAGATTGATGAGGACAAATGCAAAAAGAGCGCATCTGGAGACACCATCCATCAACAGTACGTACTCCATCTGGTGAGGGAATCAAATGGAATGAAAGGGAAAGAGAAGCATTTAGGAGAACGGAACAATGGTCGACTCATCGTGGCAACGCAACAAACCCTTCATCTTCAAGCTGAACAAAGGGGTACGGTAGTGATAAGGTTGACAGTTTATGGATTATATTTCACAGGGGGTTTTGATTTCGAATATGTAGGAAACATAATCCATAAAGTTGTCAGACTGCAATTGCAAGGAAGCAGAATGAGAGAATTGTCTGTTTCAGGAAGTGATCAAGGGAATGGATATCGCAATGACAAATATGTGCGAGGGAGAAAAGAGGAAGGTCATCATCCCCTACGAACTAGGTACAGTGGATTATAAGGACCGTCTAAATAATCCCGAAGTGTTTTTCTTACCCTTCTCTAATTGTTAGAGAAAAGGAATGCACTTCGAGGTTCTTTTAAAATTCTTTAGACCGTCTATAGTGGATTACAGTAGAGATCCATTGCTGATTATGATCGTTTGAGGATATGGAGCTGAGGAATCCCCTAAGATTCCTGCTAAGTCTCGTCTCTACTTCGATATCACTCTGGAGAAGTTGATCAAGAAGGACGAACTGTGAATGATTCAGTATCCTCGACCGACAGTTTCTGCTTCCTATTGACTGCCACTTCGTCTTGCCTTCGTGTTCATTCACGTTTTCCTTAAACTTGTATTTATTCCCTTTTTCCTCTTTGTTCCACTGTTCCGTACATACTGAAAATTCTTCGCTGAAGGCTATTCAATTGTTGAGACATGTCAATATAATTGCGTTATTATTATTGTTGTTGTGCTCTGAAATGGGCCAAAAATCATTGTTCTATTATTTAATGTTACAATATCATTTGATTTGTATGGGAAATATAGGAGAATGTCTCCTATTGTGGTTGCGGAAATGAGAGCAGAAAGACATGTAGTTGCAAGACGGCAAATAAATGAGAAAAAGCGGAAGTTTAGCTTTCGAATGGTTTTTTTTAACCATTCCGCTAAGTTGACTCAGAGACGAGTTATGACTCATCATCGAACTGCAACGTAGCCACAGGGTAGAAAATATTTATAGAGTTTTGCGTTGTGCCACTTGCGGCGTTCATAATTCTGGGTACAGGGTTTCGACGTCGAGTTGTTTCACTTCGGCCGACAGCTGCCAAAGCCAGCTGTGCAGTGGAAGCTTAAAGGAGCCACAAAGGGAGGTTGTTTTGCATGCACTTTACGGGATCACTTCTCTCCATTCCCATACTATCTCGTCGTCAGAGCGGTCTATTCTGACAAAGAGAGAGTATGGGAATGGAGAGAAGTGATCCCGTAAAGTGCATACAAAACAACCTCCCTTTGTGGCTCCTTTAAGCTAGAAGTCCCACCTTCCATAGTATCCCGCTACAGTTAGCGAATGATCTCTACCAACCTCTTCTGGGCTATCAACTTCAGCGCTACAACTGAAATTTGTGTTTTTATTTTATCTATCAGTATCTATCTACTCTTCTCTGGTTACTATTCTTGGTTCACTTACCATAAACACTTTCGCATGTGTGAGTTGGTCAAGAGGAGCAGCAGTGGCGGAGAGAGACTCTTGATGAGAATGCACCACGGAAGCATTTGTATGACAAGCCATCGAATGTCGGAAGCACTGGGGAGCGAAAAAAAGAACATCTGGGGGGTTTTATTGTATGTTTCAGGCGCCAGAAATCATACTTTCTGACCGACTTTGCGTACGAGTTGTTCTTGTAACACAAAAATACCTAATAGGCTATCGAAGGCACATTCGCTACCACAATTAGGAACCCTAGCAGAACAAGCTTCAGGTCGTTATTTGTATCGGACTGAAAAGGTGGCAATTTCAACAGTGCAATAAGGCGTCAGTTTTGTAGATCACAGATTTGAAAAAAAGTCCAAATATAGGCTCACAAGAGAGCTTCGGGACTTGTAATTTGAATGCAAACACAGAACTGCAACATGCACCGCAGCCACAGGGTAGAAAATATTTATAGAGTTTTGAGTTGTGCCGCTTGCGGCGTTCATACTTTTGGGTAAAGCGTTTCTTACCATTCTCGACTGCCAAAGGAGAAGAGCTGTGAACAGGTACAAAATTAATGCACTTCCACTTCCCAGAAGAGTTCCAGCGATGGCGAATGGAATACGGGACGTCTGCAAAACCGGATACCAAGAATATTTTCGTGCACAAATTTGCAATTACAATGTTAACGGTAGGACTGCTGAGGATTAGGTACACTGGAGCGATAGTTTCATTGTATTGTCGTGCGAGGTTGGCGTAAAATACTCTCGAACCGAAGTGGAAGAAAGTGGTTGTAAATCCCAGAAGAACTGGGATCAGCAACGAAAACGGGTTTTTCTCTTCGTCCAAATCTTAATCAACGAATTTCGAAATTATGCAGTTTGTGTATTTCGAAGAACTTTTCGGTATTGAGTCGGTGTAGCTATCGCCGTTAATCGATTTACTGCCGTGAGAACGGTGATGAAGTCCTGTACTGCAGGCAGGTAATAGGATAGCCTGAACAGTAAACTCAGTATCTTGATCACAAGGGCGGAACTCAATCAACCAATATTAGGGTATCGAAAATGGGAAATTGTTGACAGCCGTTAATTTCTAGCCCTCTAACTTCTCTCCATCGCCATGGTCGCCGCAATGTAGAGAAGAACGCTAAGGAATATAAGTTAGACGGATAGAAATGAACGGCAGTCAATAATTTCCAATGTTCGACAACCTAACCGATACCTATCACTTACGCATTCATGAGTGACAACCACCAGGTGTTGCCAACATTCGCAAATGGATGCGCCAAATCTGGCTGAATGGGAAGTAGATATATGAGAACATCTATCGTCCACAAACCAAAAAGCACAGGTCCTAAAAGTCAAAATTCATCTATTTTTGGAAAAGGTACCGACCACAAGTCCTTCAAACATGAAGATGGTGTAGAACGCTGACGAAAATGATGCTATGAGCTGTTTTCTCGTGAGAACACCCATTTCCAGAACATAGAGCACGCATAGTGGAATGGAGATTGCGAAGTAGAGAATGAGGAAGAACGATCGGATATGCATTGACTTCGAGGTTGCTGCAATCCAGAATATTTTTTATTTAATCCGTGGAATAAAACAATCTGGAGAAAGGAATGAAACGACGTTCATAAGTGCTAAAACGTGTAGAAATCTATGATAAAAATAAGTAAAATAACGAAGTGTAACAAGAGAATTCAATGTTCCTCACCTACAGTAAACAAGTGTTCGGTGAATATTTCGTGACTTTGAGGCAGCTGAATGTTGCCAAACCAGCAATTCGAAGTGGAAATGCACTTTTTGCTCCCTGACATTCGCTTCGGCGGCAGCACTTTGGATGTGAACGGCGATAATAATGGCTCTACATCCATTCACAATCAAATATCAACATAAGTATAAATGTTTATGATTGCTGCTGCCTACATTCATAGTTGAGTGTGAGACTAACGGAACTTGAGTATGTTACTTCGACCCTGTTGTAGTATGGTCCCAAAATATGCACCCATAGCCCTCATGGATATGTTGTAGTAGAAAAGTATGATCCATCACATTCCCTCTGATTCCATGCAGGAACATGTGAATAAACAAATTTTCACAGTTTTTTTATATTTACAACCAAAAAAGAATAAATGAAGTCAAAACATTACAATATTAATTTTCATAAAAAATATATCAATTGCGAGTTGTTTTCCCGTGTTTTACTGAAGTTTTCAAGCCAGCTCCACTGTCTCAATTCTTACGGGGTCTGATAACGTGTTTTGTTGTAGGTCCAACTTTTGTTGTTTGAATGCGAGGACGTTAGGGTAGATGTCTTATTGCAAGAGCGATATTGGCAGTAGGGGGAATTGTAGTCGTGATAGTTGTAGTGGTAGTTGTGATGATGGCGGCATATCTTCTTAAAGGATATCGTTTAGGTCTAGCAAAGGATATCGTTTAGGTCTTTCTCTGGTTCTTTCGTTTCGCGTTTCGAAAAGGCAAATATTCTCGTATAACTTTTTTCCTAGTGGATGTATCAATTTTCCAGCAACAAATGAAATGTTCGTTTCGAGGAAACGAATCTTTTTCCTGTTGACAGCGAGTTGATACATCCATTGGGGAAAAAGTTATGCCACTGTTTCGCGTTTTTCGAAACACGTATCCGAAAAACGCGAAACAGTGGCATAACTTCCCCCCCCCCAATGGATCTATCAACTCGCTGTCAACAGGAAAAGATTCGTTTCCTCGAGATGAACAATTCATTAGTTGGTGGAAAACTGATACATCCACTAGGAAAAAAGTTATGCGAGAATTTCTGTTTTTTTCGAAACGCGAAACGAAAGAACCAGAGAAACGTGTTTCGAAACGTTTCGAAACGGCAAAAGAACAGCCCATTAAAGTGGACGGCCATTCATCAAACGAACTTTCAGTTCTCTTTGGCTTCCTTATTTTACATTTTTTGCATGATTTACGAACAACTTCTAATCTTATTATCCCTTGCACCTCCATCAATTAGCGCACGTCATTTGCAGTTGCTTTTCTGATCCCTCCGTGGTAGGGGATTGATAGTCGCGTGCCACGAAGGGAATTGAGACGGAGAATTTGACTAGGTAGCACAGGTCTCGAATCTACAGCAGCGAACTAGCATATTCCCCTCCTCCCCTCCACGCGCTTGATAGGTACCTTTGGACATTTACCATTTATCATTCTACACAATTATTCAAGAGGCATGACGGCTGACACAATCAAAACTAAAATTTAGCAAACAAGTTAGCTATACAAACAGAAGAAAGAACGTGACACGTCCTCACATTGTCACTTGGCTGCGGACGAAGTCACTTTCGATGTTGTTCGCTTCCTCTCGCTGCCAAGGAATCTCCGTGTGAGGAACCTGCACATTTCACAATCAGTCACCATGATTCATGGACGAATCGAGCAGTTACAATTGTCTCCCCTGCTTTTTCTGTTATCATTTTTACTGAAAAAACAACGAATTATATGTCTTCACCGTTTGTACGGGCTAACGAAGTACAGCGTGATTATAGGATTGAGTGTCGGAGGAATACTGAAAAGCTGAACGAATTTGCTGTGAAATAATTAGTTTTCTAAAAAAATGGTCTTACAATTGAAATCAAGCGTTCTAGAGCTGGATAATGTATTAGATCAAACAGCATCGTGATTATAATGACCATGGCTAGAGCGAATATTAGTGGAAGAATGGCATGTAATGAGAGCGCCTTAAATAAACGATCATTGTCTTTGCTCCTCCGTCCTGTTCAACTGTATCAAGAAGAAACGTCTTGGTCGCTCGATTCAATCGATATTCGATCCCAAAAGTGCAATTTGTGCCATGTTTTCATGTGAGACAATATTGAGATCGAATTCGACGCAAACAAAATCGTGAATGTCAAATACACTCACCGTGATCAACACTTTGTGGATGTTCTTCGTTTTCTCACTCATGTTCCTTTCAGCTTTCTTCAATGCTTCAATTACCTGAGAGTAAATGATCTTCGTAATCTCATATCGAGATTTTCATGAATGTGCAGTACGAAAAACTTGCCTTTCCGCGCATAATGATGATTATTGTGTATGAGATTCCGCAGATTACCGTGAAGAATGCAACAGGAAACACGAAAAAGAAGTCGCTGATTGAGAGGTTTCCTGAAGAAGCTCAAATAAAAAATAACCCGACTAATATAATTGTTCCTTTCGAATATTCTAACAATGAGCTTTTATCAAATCACAGTGACCGCTCAGGAACAATAACGAAAGTTTAATATTCTGTGCTGAAACTGAACCTGTCAAAGTAATCTTATCATAGCCGTAATCTGGATATATTTTGATCATATGATTATGTAGTGTCTCATAGTCTCCTTCGGCGAGGCAATACGACAACTGCAAGTATGCATCGTATTTCGATACATTTCAATCGAATTCTTCGCTTCGGAGGCAGAATGTTTTCTTTGCTTGCCCATGTGAAAATCAGCAAATTTCACCCCTGCGAGGAAAGACGGAACGAAGCCCACAAAAATTATTCCCGTGAGAAACATACGGCTAGGCGACGGACGAATTAATATGTAGTACCTGAAAATCAAAGATGAAGAAAGCAACAGAAGAGACACTGCATAATCATATGAACAAAATATTACTCGAAACTCTCTGAGTTTCTTATATTTCAGAGGTATAATCACTAGGGGTGTCGCAAACCGCTCCCGGGAGTCCCGGCGTGGAATGAATGAGAGGCATCTGCTCCGGGGAAGATCCGCAAATGAAGAAAGTACAATGGGAATCCCAGTCATGGCTGGGAGTACCATTCTTCAGTCATTCCTAGTGTGGGGGTTGGGAGTACGTTATTGACAGCCGTACATATCTAGCCGCCTAACTTCACGCCTAGCGGCCGTCTCTCACTTCACAGAGACAACCGGTAGGAATGAAGTCAGGCGTCTAGAAAGGAACGGCTGTCAATAACGTACTCCCTACCCCACACAAGTCATTCCTAGCGGTCTAAAATGAACAGCGAAGGACAGGCCGCTCTAAATGAAGGAAGAATGGTATTCCCAACATGATTGGGACTTCCGTTGTACTTTTCAACTAGCACCTAGGGTGCCGCTGATGGTGATTATGTTGACAGCCGCCATTTCGAATCGTCTAAATCCACTGATAGCGGTCGTCACTCACTTTGCAGAGATAGCAGCTCGGAGTGGAATTAGACGGTACGGAATGGCGGCTGTCAATATAGTCACCATCTGCGACACCCTACACAGCACCCTTTCATCCCAGGAAGAGCGACCTCTCATTAATTCCACACCGGGATTCGCGGGAGCTCTCCCATTTGCGACACCCTTATAATCACGGAACGATATGGCATTTCACTTCTCACAATCAAGTGTTTATTTGCGCATATCGCTAACTATGTTTAATGAAAAAGATTTCTGGCACACCTGTACCAGAAAGATATCGTTAGCACGACAGTTGAATGGATCATCATGGGCCCTTGAGTGGCCATGCAGCGATAGCACACAGTGGCTGAGAACCAAGTGCACGGTCCAGTCGGTATGAGGATGACCATAGGAGGATACGGAACAACTCTTAAGGAATGCAGTCGGTTAACGAGTTGAGATATTTACAGAAATTAATCGATAATACGATTATGGCACATGAGTTATATGCCCACAGTAAATTTGAAATGTGCCAATAAATGGGGAATGGACAATGATTACCTCTGAATCATCATGAGGTCCATGAACAAGCACATTAGATCTGTGAGACAACTGTTCAGTAGCAGATATGCATAGGCCTAAAATTAATTTTTTTATTAAAATTTTATGGATCAGACTATTAATATATCATCTATGCTCAAACACGGTATCTTAAACTATCACATATGGTTGGTTGACTAACGAGCGCATATGCAATGTGCTGTTCCGGAATAAATTTTTACGCCACTTCATTATTATTGCGATATCCTAAAATTCGCCCTGCTTTGTCAGCAATCCCATTAATATCCAGTGCTCGTTTATGAATGACCGTTCGACCATGGTTAAACAAGTTAAAATGCTCTTTTAGAGAACCCCAGTAAGGATGAATGAGACTCATTGGAACGAGAATCACCTTCAATTCATGTGGAGTGTGGCATAAAATTGCGTATATAAGAGTGAGATTGGCCGGCACTCCAATCATAATAGACGCCGAATGGAGTACATGAAGGGCATCCAGGATTTCCACCATCTCTGGTTGCTGTTAGATACCGGAAAGACGATTATCCTTGAACGATCGAATTAAAACTGACACGGATGGCACTATATCGTACGTTACAGGAACAATGAAGCGTTTTCGCTTCTGAAACACTCTGAGTGTTTCAAAGTGTTTCAAAATGTTTCAAACGAATAAACAGCCTTTAG
>JACMIF010002905.1:0-16227 GCA_014805445.1 Diplogasteroides magnus
CGAGAGAGTGAGGGGATTGGAGAGACTGATACCCGTGGGGAAGCGCCTCGCAATGTCCCCGGACGGCTCCTTTAAGAGGATGCATTTGGGAAATCAAACCGGGTAAAAGACAGAAGAGAAACGGACATTTGCGCCACGATGGTAAAATAATCGGATGAACCGTGTCCGTTTTGGCTCAACCGTCCATATCTAGCTCCATTATAGCGCAAATGTGATTGTTACTAATATTAGACAATAATGCATATACTCTTATCTTTCAAACATTCGTAATATCTTCTGAGTAGTCGTTTATTAAATTTTTTGACGCCCGATAGAAGACGATTTTGGCGATTATAATTCTCGTTAATGACATTCCACTTTCGTTCCCATTTTGTGTCTTTGTGCTCCCAAGTGCACACTTGAACAAGGTAGAATATGAACAAAACAGTCCTTTGGAGCGGATCGTTCGATCGACAAGAAACTTCATAACCATCAATGCTTCGCCAATAGTTGATGCGTTTGAGAGAATACATGCCACACGGAGTTCCAAGTTAATCTCTAATTTACAATTTTTAACTATTGTGTCTATTTCACTTAATTTCCTATATGGATGAAAGCGTCGCGAGCAATTGCGTTATGATGATGAAATAATCAACTTGATCACGATTATCTTTGGCATTGTACGTATTCCATCTCTTCCGTTTCAGATGTCTTTTCGCGAAATCACATCTGAATTTGAACCCTTCTTCGAAACTTACGGCGGTGACATTGCTGATAATGTCGTCTTTTCTAACTCGAAGGCGCTGACGAAAAAGTCAGTTTAGAGTTCCAGTAAACTATCCAATGAATTCATTAATATTTACGACCAATCTATATGTTTTTTTCACCGCAGTTGTGAATTTTGCTTTCATTTTCAGGTTTGACGCGAAATTTCGGTATTTCGCCACGGGAGAAGGCAGGGGTTCTTACGCATTTGTTTTTGAAGATAATTCTATTTCAGAGTAAGTTTGCCTCTCCCCATTAGTTCGTATGGAGGGGTTATTATCTTCATCGTTGTATTTCATATAAATACCTAAATATATAAAAGAGGGCCATGGACACCTGCGCCTTAATGGTGAAATAGATCCTTGACTAATCCATATGATGATGCATTTGTTTATTTCACCATTATGAGGATAACGCCCTCCTTTACGGTCCCATCTTTCATCCATTTTTATAGTCCCCTCCTCTATGTGCGAAGTCCGCCTTCGCTCAACAATAACTCGGATCAGCTAAAGGACGCATTGTCCAAGATAATGGACGAAATCGAACCAAATCTTGAGATTCACGGGCAAGGGATGGTGATCCTTGACGAGAAGGGCAAAACCACTGTAGGCACTTTTAAAATATTTTTGTTTCCGATATTTCAAAAACTAAATACTAAAAAAAGTTATATTTTAAAAGAATTGAAAAGATATATATTGTATTTTAGCTAATGGATGTAATCAAACCTCGTGGCTACGACTTCGATCAAGCGACTAATGCTGCGTACATGTTTTACTTGTCTGATCAGCAAATGATGCATTTAGCCGAGGTCAGTATGTGATTCAAGTCAACTGAAATTTTTTTGGTCATTTGGTTGTTTCGGTTAAAAGACAACCTGGACATTTTAATATTAGATATGTACAACGGTGTCATCATTGGCACGGCGCAAGTGCCCACTTCAAAGTTTTGCCACAAATATCGTTGGTACAGTTGTTTTTTTTCAGCTGGTTATTGGGCTATATTAATGGAAATCAATGTAAAAAATAAATCTATTATAAAATTTGCAGAACGTAGTCACGTGCCCAGAGGGTTTCGTTCTCTCTGAAGTCGATGTGGAGGCAGATGCAGAGACTATTCACAACAATTGGCATTACGCGGAACACAACAATTGGAATTACGAAGCCACCAAGTTTGTCAATTATTTGGACTCGTTATAAGAGTAATGTTATTTTTTACCTTTGACCTTTGAATTTTGATCTTTGTTCTTTAAAGCGACCGTTGATCTTCGATTTCAGGGACCGTCTCCATAACCTGCCTTCTGTGTGTGCACTAGGCTTTTAAAAACAACTCGCCAACCCAACTAGTTGGGTGTCCATGCACTTCTTTAAGAATTGGGGTGTAAATAATTGGGTGCGTGCAGTAATTGGCCCAATTAATTGGGTGAGAGCGAGAAAGTGCAATGAGATTGGGGTGGACCCCAACTAATTGGGGCTGGACAAAAGATTTGTCTGAATTGACACGTTCGTGCACAGAAGATGGAGAGTCGCACTCATTCTCACTCATTTTTACCGGTTGTCTCCATTTTGCAGGCGAGAGTGAGGAGGGCAGCGAACATTGCTCATGAAAATTCAATGCAAAGTTCGCACATATGATAATTTCTATTTTCTCAACTGTCAATGTTTCGCATTCGTTTGATACATTTTTAGCTTTTATTGTGTACTTTTTAGCAAACTGTGCACGCGAGATCTCAACGGGAAAACTTGTCTCATGGATGATGTGCTTGCCCTTTGAGCTGGTGAAATTCTTTTTCCACGAACTTAAATTGAGAAATTTCATGAAAATTTGTGAAGTGAGTGGAAGAAATACCGAAATTCTAATTATCCTGCGAACGAACCTTTTAATAAGCAGTAGGCGGAATCTATGAAGGGGGAGATGAAGACCGTGTTTTCTCTACGTCTAAACAAATTCTTCGCTCTCCATTCTGGCCCAGAATGTGGATGCACCCGGCGGGATACTCTGTATACTTACTGTCTCTTTAGTCTCTAGTAGAGTTGCCTAGACGAGCGCATAAACGAGCGCTCGTTCATTCCTGAACAGCCACGCTAGGTTAAACGAGCGCTTGTTTAAAGGGTCCGTTAAAGAAGCCGTAAATGGAGATCTCAGAAGCGCTTCCCCACCAGGGGTTGGCAAGAATTTTTTACAGTCAAGAAATCAAGAATCAAGAATTCTCAAAAAATTTCTTGAAAAAAGTCAAGAAAATCAAGAAATTAAGAAGTCAAGAATCAACAAATGTCCAGCCCTGTTCCCGACGGAGGAATTAATATCTCGGGAAGAGGAGAGATTGAATGGAAATGAGTGATCGCAGAGAAAAACAGTATTGATTCCTCCGTCGGGAAGCGCTTCCGCGATCTCCCTTTACGGCTTCCTCAAACGAGATCTCGCATTAGAATAATGAACTTTTTGCAAATCACGAAATTTGCAGCAAAATGAAATTTTCAGACGCTTTATGATCGTTATTAGAGCCGTATTTACTGCTATTTTCAGAATTCGCTTTATTTGACACGATTCTCATTTCTTAACCGAGCGCTCGTTTACGCTAGACCGCTTATTGTTAGGGGAGCGCTCGTTTATGAATGACCGATCAGCCCTGCTTAAACGATCACGAATGCTCGTTTAGGCAACCCTAGTCTCTAGACTAACGGACTTGCATTTCAAATGGCATGAGATATGTAACTATCCTTTTCAGATGGCCAATCTCTACACACTCCCTGAATATCGTGGAAAGGGAATCGCGAGGGCGGTGGAACAAGAATTGTGCAGGAAGATGATGAGGTTTATCTTTCACTACATTCAAGAGCTCATACGGGTAGTCTGTAATCCGCGTCCCGACGGGTGATCAATAAAATGTTTTAAATTGCGTATATGCAAAAATATGTTTGACTCCCTCCAGTTCGGAGCATAGGTATCTTTCAGTTGTCGAGGCCAGTGGCACAGAGCTTTTAGTCTTGGGAAAAGTCACACTACACAACACTGAAAAAAATCGCTTCTGCTTCTACTACTTTCATTTCATTAGAATTTTTAATTTTAAAATATTCAGCCTCGGATTTCGGCCGTTCAAATTCGTCGACGATTTCAATACCACCGTGATAGAGACCAGTTTGAGGAACTACACAAGATGGGAGAGGGAAGGCAAGCCGGTGGAGATGTATTTCGTCATGATTGAGAAGACATTGTGATTAGCTTTATATTAAATTAGTGTAATAAATATGATTCGCTGGATAAAGCATTTTTGTGTATTTTGCAACGCATCTGCGCTCTTGCTCTTCGCCTTTGTATCTCGCAGTTATAGCAGCACTCACTAAGATTGGATCGAATACTCAGACAAAGCGAAAAATCGAATTGGTTCTGTCTGGGTAGATTTCAAGATTTCCCGCATTGATCTTTTAATCGCCATCACAGACTGCACAAGTTCACATTGACGATTGTCGCCATGCATTTCAATTCGCCTTTCTTCCTCTTTTCTTTCTCTATTTGATGATGCAATTGGGAATTTCAATGTGGTGAAAGCATCATGGACAATTACGTAAAAAACAGTTGATGATACGATTGCGTAACTCAGCATTTAATCAAAATGGCACAAGATTCCATGGCGCTCTTATCTTTAGCCAATCCAACCTCCCTTTTCCGTGTGTCATAAAAGTTTTTTGCCGAAAGCGATTTTAGCTGCTCCAGTTCTCGAAAGTGACGTTGCACTTACATTTCCCTGTTCTCACTGATTTTGTGCTACAAATGCCTATTCTTGATCTTCTTGGAACCTCCATTTTGTGTTATTGTGCCCGAATTTCTCTCACAAATGCAGAAGGTAGAAGATTGTGTTCTAAAACGGTAAAAAGAACATTTGTTATTCCTTCAATCTCCGCGCTGCGCTGTTCTTACGTCCGATAGATACATAGCCGCTCCGAAGAGAGTACACGAGTGAGAATTGCGCTGCTTTACCGATTTTGGAAACCGCAAGGTAACCCTTTAAAGGAGCGGATCGTTCGATCGACAGGAAACTGCACAACCAGTTATGCTTCGTCGCTGGTTGCCACTGATCGGTTTGAGGGAATATTCCACACGCAGTTCCAAGTTACCTAATCTCGATTTTGTAAAAACATTATATATTATTCCCCACAATTGTCCGTATGGGTGAAAGCGGTGAGGACACTTGCGCCATGATGATGAAATAGACCCTTGAGCCCTTGTTTAACATTGCCCTTATTCCATTGTCTAATGTTTCAGATGTCGTTTCGCGAAATCACATCTGAATCGGAATCCTTTGCTGAAATTCACAACGGCGACATCGCTGATAATGTCGTCTTATCGAATTCGAAGACGTTAACCAAAAAGTCAGTTTCGAACCATACATTTTTTTTTCAAAAAAAAAATATCAATATGGATTCATCAAGATTTCCGCTCTATCTCTGTTTTAATTTTTCCAAAGCAGCCGCCATTTTTGGTTTCATTTTCAGTTTCCAAACGAAATTTCGGTATTTCTCCACTGGAGCAGGCAGAGATGCTTACTCATTTGTTTTTGAAGAGAATTCAATTTCCATGTGAGTTTACCGCTTTTTACATTCTAAAAAATATCACCATTTGGACCCAAGTGCCCATGACGTGTTTAATCAATTTCTTCAGTCCCTTCATCCATGTACGAAGTCCGCCTTCACGCAACAATAATCCGGAACTGCTCAAAGAAGCATTGATCAAGATAATGGATGTAATCCAACCCAATATTGAGAATCACGGAGAAGGGATGGCAATCCTAAATGAAAACGACAAAGCCATTGTGAGCATATTTTTGATAAAAATTAATACTATGGAAATTATTTTAAAATCTTCCAATTTAAAAACATTTTAAATACTTTGAATGCATAATATTTTAGTATTTCAGCTCAGGGACGTGCTCAAACTCCGAGGCTACGACTTCAATGAAGGGATCAATGCTGCGCACATGTTTTACTTATCTGATCAACAGATGATGCATTTAGCCGAGGTTGGTGTGCGATTTCAACAGAAAAGTCAACCGGAAAATACGCCATCTTAGGGAAATAGCACGTTTGTAGAACGCAGTCACGTGCTCCGAGGGTTTCGTCCTCTCTGAAGTCGACGTAGAGAAGGATGCAGAGACTATTCACAACAATTGGCATTACGCGGGGCCATTTGTAGCTACCAAGTTAGTCAATTATTTGAACACGTCTTATAAGAGTTTAACTGACATTTGAAAAAGGGGATATTTGGCTCTGTTCCAGTTAACCGGTCTCATGATGACCGTGAGATTCCCTGTCCATCGCATTTGACAGATTCTATGGTCTTATATGAAAATGTGTATGATTGTTGCAGCTTGTTCACTTATTAATCGATTGCTTCATAAATAAGAACAAGAGACAACATCAACAACTAACGCGAGTATTAATAAACAAACGGGTAAGAAGGCCTAACAGTGCCTTAAAAACAGCCGACGTGGGAGCATGCAAATTAGTTCATTAATGCCATGGGATCTCTCAATCGTAATCGGTCTTGTTAACTGAAACAGAGCCGAAACATTAAATGAGTTCAGTGTAATCTTTATATTGATCTTTGCTCTTTAAAGCGATCATTGATCTTTGATTTCAGGAACCGTCTCAGTCACTTGCCTTCTGTTTGTGCACGCGAGATCTCCACAGGAAAACTTGTCTCATGGATGATGTGTCTGCCGTTTGAGCTGGTGAATTTGTTTCAGAGTTATTCCAAGAACATTTGTGAAATGTGTAGATGAAATTCCGAAAAATAACGGCTCAAGAATATTTGCGACATTTTAATCATTCTGCGAAAGACCTTTTAGAAAAGCCTGTGAAGATCAAGTACTTCTGTTTCTCTATGTCCATACAAATTATTCGCTCTATAATCTGGCCCAGGATGTGGAATTACCCAACGGGAAGCTCTAGATACTGTACATTTAGTAAAATGTCTAGACTAGCCGATTCAGCTTACAAATGACATGAGTATGTCGCCAATGGTATCCATACTATATAATAAAGCACTAACGACTCCTTATGTTTCTAGCTATGTATGTCTGTTTGCCACTTATGCCAGCCGACGGAGCGCCGCGCAGTACGTCTGGTTATATATATTGCTGAATGTCGATCACAACTTTGACTTTAGCTGATTCTTGATTTGCTTAGACACTAAAATACGGACCTATTCTTTTCAGATGGCCAATCTCTACACACTCCCTGAATATCGTGGGAAGGGAATCGCGAGGGCGGTGGAACAAGAAATGTGCAGGAAGATGATGAGGTCTGCCTTTCATTGCATTCAAGAAGTCATACGGAGATTCTGTAAGGAGCTTCCCGACGGGCGATCAATAAACAGTTTTTTTAAACTACAGCTATTATCGGGATATGGAAGTTGTAAAATTTCTACCATTAGAATTTATCATTTTTAAATATTCAGCCTCGGACTGCGGCCGTTCAAATATGTCGATGACTTCAATACCACCGTGATAAAGACCAGTTTGAGGAACTACACAAGATGGGAGAGGGATGGGAAGCCTGTGGAGATATATTTCATGACGATTGAGAAGGCAATATGAATAAATAGGATTCAATAGATAAAGCAATTAGTGTGTATTTTGAAACTCTAATATCTTTGCGTATGCATCTCGCCATTCTTGAAGTTCACAATAATTTGGTCCTCAGAGAATCTCCATTTGGCGCAATATAACGCGGGTGTTTATAATTTTTCGTGTTTTCGACAGGTACACTTTTCGACGCGAAAAATAGCGCGCGGGAGCGAGAGTGCGCAGAGAAAAAGAGCACTAGTGTTAGGGGCGCGAATGCCTTTTTTGACTGCGCTCTCTCGCTCTCGCGCGCTATTTTTCGCGACGAAAAGGGTACCTGCCGAAAAGGCGAAAAAAATAAAAACACCCGCGTTATATCCACTCCACATTATATTCGTTGTTCACTGTTATTCATTGTCACAAGTGACGAAAGTCAATGCGGATCATTCTGATGAAACGGGGAATATGTAAAGGGTGGAAGATAAGGAGTGAAAGGTGAATTGGACAAATACGCCCTCATCTCACGGCCCGCGTGTATATTTCACCATTATCGTACAATCGTCCTGCTGTTGCCCTTTGAAAGTATGTACTGCCTTCGAATTTCCATGTGCATACCATTGCCCACAATAATCGTTGAGCAAAAGGCATGTGCTATTGAAGGTTTCTGCTCCGCTCACACTTTTCACTTTCAGGAAATATAAACATTCTACTGCAGTTTAGTTTTGAATGATTGAATTTATTTATAGTGAATGGCTGTTGGGTCGTGGTTCTTTATATTTTGTTTCAGATGTCGTTCCGCGAAATCACCGATGATTCCGAACGCTTTGTTAACTCCCATGGAGGAGACATCGTGAATAACATCGTACTTATAAATTCGAAGGTGTTGAACAAAGAGTGAGTTTCACGTTTTGAAAAACATCCTTTTCTCTTTCATTAAAGACTATTCAGTTACTACATGTCCAAGTTTCGTTATTTTGCCACGGGAGAAGGAGAGAATGCTTACGCTTTTGTAGTTGAACAAAACACAGTTACTTTGTGAGTTTGCTATATTTTTGTCGAAAACGAACTTGAGTGTGAGCTCTGAAAACTGAGCGTGAGAGCACTATGACAGCTCCGAGGATTTTTTTAAATCCCTGTTTTGAATTGAAAAATTGAATAAAGTTCACAAACTTTTTTCAATCTATTTTTCTCAAGAACATGACAGTATTTTTCAAAAGCCTTCCGAATCCACATAATTATGCTAGGTTCCATAAGATTGAACGACGTTATGTTGAAAAAAAGTGGTATGTCTGTGTGTACTCATCTTACTATTTCGTTCGCTGCAATAAACGCTATTTTTTGCATTAACATTCCCAGCGTTATATCGTTTACCTATGAACAATAAGCGTTGTGTGAGCTTTAGCACGGCGAAACGGTCGCAGTAGTCGTGATAGTTCACTTAGTATGTGAATATTTTCATTTTCAGTCCCTTCGTCACCGTCCGAAGTCCACTCAAAGGAATCAATCCCGACCTGCTCAAGGAAGCATTGACTAGGATCATAGATGAAATCAAGCCATTCCTAGAGAAACATGGACGGATATTGGTCTGTCTTGAAGGAAAGAGCAACATAAGTGTGGGTATAAAATCAGTAATCTTGCAGCGTATTGATTTCATCGATTGAACATTCAAATTAATATAAAATATTTTAGCTAATAGACGCGGTCGGGCATGAAGGCTACGGATTCGATCAACTGAAAAATGCGGTGCACATGTTCTTCTCATCCGATAAGCAGATTCTGCGGTTATCGGAGGTTTGACATTCAGATTAAAAAAAAATTACGAATATCTTCTGTGAAAGAATTGAATTAAAAATAGTGAGTTGTACTTACATTATTGCGGTTTGCTCTGGCTATGTTTCAATAGGGTGATCGAATTGAAATAGGACATTGCTGCGCTGTTAATAAATACCAATGGAATATATCCCATATTGACGCCAGCTCATATGTAACAATCTGTTATATTTTGCGTTTTTGACCGGCTGATCGACTCTGGTATAGTTTGTTAGAGTAGAAGTCTCTAAAAATTTTAAGCGCTCTTGTTTTGTTCGACCATACATTTTCAGAACGTATCCCCATGCCCCGAAGGATTCATAATCTCGGACGTCGTCGTCGAGGCAGATGCGGAGACAATTCATACTCATTGGCCACAAGCCTTCCAAGCGACCATCCAAGCGACAAAGTGGGCATTATTAGTGATTGGTTGGAGGAAAAAGCAAAAAATTGTTTTGATCAACTACAAAAATATTCGACTTTGTGAAGAAAGCTCTAAGAAATGAGTTTTCTTCCCAAAGTACATGAAAAACAGAGAATTGTGTCGAGAGTGAGAATTGTGAAAAAAAGATTATGCGATTTTTCAGGGACCGTCTATGTCTGCTGCCATGTGTGTGCGCACGCGATATCGCTACAGGGAAGATCGTCTCGTGGATGCTATCATCGCCATTCGGACAGGTACATTTTAAGTTAGAAAAAGACAATTGGTCTGCAAAGTTCGGCGATTGTTTCATGATCATTTTTGTATGAATATTGTTCATAAATTCCTTGCAGTGGTTTTAGAACTAAATTCAAAAAATTTCCGATGTCCAACCAGTACACGCTCCCTGAGTACCGTTGCCGGGGACTTGCACGGGCTGTGGAGCAGGAGATGTGCAGGAAGATGATGAGGTGAATCAACTTGGGAAGGGCAATAACGACATGGGCATTTGTGATGAATAGGGGCGTAATTACGGAAATTCTAACCTCCCTAATCTCGCCGGAGCGTCCTACTCGATGGAGATTGAGGAGGTTGGGAATTTCCTAAATATATCCACTAGTGATGAAGTGAATCTTTATTTTCCGCTGTATTTTTTAAATTGAGACTCGGACTGCGGCCGTTCAAATACGTCGACGATTTCAATACAGCAGTGATAGAGAGCAGTCTGAGGAACTACACGCGATGGGAGAAGAACGGCAAGCCAGTGGAGTTGTATTTGACGATGGTTGAGAGGAGAAATACTCAAATACTAAAGTGATGACAAATATAATAAATATATTTAGGTTCGACAAAAATAATAAATCGTGTTTTACACACTGTCTTTGGGAGATGATGTAGATATTTGGGCATTAATGCGCAAACGACTTCCTTCCGAACCGTGAACATTTCAACCCCCGGCTCTTTGAGTAGATTGCACGGGCAATTAAGCACATCGCCGATTGATAACAATGCATAGAAGTCGCGTCCCCCCCCTCCATTCCATTCTCTATTTCTCTCCTTTCCTTTCTCTCTTCCTTTCTTTCCGTGACCCCTTCTCTTCATAACTCTCGCTTGCTTCTCTTCGATTTTCACCGCATCATCGTTTTTCATTCATGTTCATTATTGTCCCTGCTTCGAGATTATTTCAGTTTTCTCTTTGTGCTTCAATCCAATTAACAAAAATGCACAAACAATATTGTGCTTTTAGCAGATGTTTTGCCGTGTGTGCAAGGGAAATTCTGATAGAAATATGAAATCCTCTAACAAATAATATTTTAAAATGGTGTTATTTTGGCGATAAGGAATGTGTAGCTATCGTTATTCTCCAACATCGTTTGTTTAGATTAGTAATCCATAATGGAACGCAGGTGCAAAGATTTTCTCTCTGGCATTGCTGATCGATTCTCTCTCTGAATCTGTCGACAATCGCTAGGGAGGAGCGGAGTGTGCTCGTAATTTATCGCGATTGTTCTTACTCATATCCACTCTGCTATCTGTCTTAAGCGGGGCCGATTTCTATGGTTGATCGTGAGATGTCGTTCCGCGAAATCACCGACGATTCCGAAAGCTTCGTGAAATCTCATGGAGGCGACATAGTTGACAATATCGTGCTCATAAATTCGAAGGTGCTGACCAAAGAGTGGGTTTCACGTTTGGAGAAGCATTCAATATGTATTGTCACTCGTCATACACTATAGCTAGCCAAAGTTCGCGTTTTTGTTAAACATACGACGAAGAATTGAAGATTGAAAAGTTTTGATTTAAGATTTTTTCAGTTACCCCATATCGAAGTTTCGGTATTTCGCAACAGGAGAGGGAGAGGATGCCTATGCGTTTATCGTTGAGGAGAACTCAGTCGCAACGCGAGTTTGTTAAATATTTGTATGGACTCGCTTAAGGGCTATTTTGGTTAACAGGCTCTGAATCGGACAGTGTGTAACATCTCGTGATGGATGAGTAATAAAATTCTAACTATTGCTAATCTTAATTTTATTGTACTACATTGTATTCACATTTTAGTCCCTTCGTCAATGTCCGAAGTCCACTCTCGGGAAGTAATTCATCCTTACTCCAGGATGCATTGACTACTATCCTGGATGAAATCAAGCCATTACTAGAGAAACGCGGACGGACACTGGTCTGCCTTGACGGCAAAAGTAAAATCAGTGTGAGTATAAAATAAAATAAAAAAATTTCAAATTCTTTTGTTTTAATTGAGTTTCACATGATATAGTTACTAATTTTCGTCTATCTATAAATATAACCAATTTAGCTAATGGACGTGATCAGGCATCGAGGCTACGGCTTCGATGAACAGAAAAATGCCGTGCACATGTTCTTCCTCGATGACAAGCAGATGCTGCATTTGTCTAAGGTATTTGCCCCATAGCTAATGCTATTTCACTGAAAATTAAAAAAATTTCAGAACGCGACTAAATGTCCCGACGGCTTCGTCCTCTCTGATGTCGACGTGGAGGCGGATGCAGAGACCATACACAGCAATTGGATACACGCAGGATCATTCCAATCGACAAAGTGAGCAATAGATTGAAAAAATATATGTTAAAGGAGCTGTTCTAAAAAAATTCGACTATAAAATTAGAGCACCACTTTATTGGGCTTTTCATTTGAAGACATGTGAAGGTCCCACTTTTAAAAAACATTTTCTCTAATTTTACAGCGCCTGAAAGTATCGCCGCTAAACACCGTAGCTTGGACCTTTATTTTAGCTTTCTAGCGCTGTGAGACAAACATTTTCGGTGTTCTCTGAAACAATTGTACTTGTAAATTAATCTAGGTGTTTAGCCATTGTATCATTGTAGCTGCAGTTTTTCTATAATTTTCTCTGACACTGTTTTAAACTTTTTTTAAAACGGCCATGCTAAAGCATCCTCCATTATGTTCCAAAATATCATGTTCGAGATACCTAATTTATACATTAAGCAGAGACACGAATAACCGTTATTTGATCTTTGATGTTCGTGTTCAGAAATCGTCTCAGTCTCCTTCCGTGTGTGTGCGCTCGCGAGTCCTCCACAGGACAGATCGTCTCATGGATGATGTCCTCGCCGTTTGGACAGGTTGACATTTCGGAAAACTATGATTGGCAGAATAGTTACTTTATCGTCTATGTTTCAAAGAACGTTTGTCTTCAAATAAATAGTAGCATTGAAACATTTACGGGGTGGTCAAACTGTTAATTATACAGACCGTGAGAAAGCAATGTTGAAGCTTTCTCACGGCTTTCTGAGCTGTAGTTGTTTGTGATGGAAATATTAAATCATCATATCATGTCATATTTATACGTTGCCGTACTAACGGAATTATCCGAAACGCGGTACATTTGAACTTAGAAATAACAGTCAAATTGGAAAGTTAAAGAGTAGATATTACAGTGATGGTAAGGTCATAACAGACATCTTCTGTAAAGGTGGACCACCCCTTTGCACAGTTTCTCAAGTTTAGGTCTCCGAATTAGCTGAAAACTTGGTTTTTAGGATAAATCGACCACGGAGATCACGAATCCGTGGTCCGTTTGACATGAAAAATTTCGTTGCTTCAGGGCACGAAAAAAATCCGAAAATTCGTCAAAAATATCAAAAAAATCATATGTGTAAAATCGATGTGGCATTCCAATTCTGGTCCCTAGAGCACAAAAAGATATAAAAATGAGACCTGTACCTTCATTTTGAAGCTAATTTTTAGTCTTTTGAAATTTTCAAGTGGCCGTCCTGGAAAATGTTTACATTATTTGCAACGAGATTCCATCATTTTTGGAATCTACGCATGTGATTACCCCACATATCTGAAAATTAGCCAAATCGGAGCTGACCCATTGGAGCTACTCAGAAGAGATTTTACCCATTTCCTGGACATTCAGTTGTTCAGTTCAGATGTCCAATCTCTACACGCTCCCTGAATATCGTGGACGGGGAATAGCAAGGGCAGTGGAACAAGAAATGTGGAGAAAGATGATGAGGTGATCAACGAGTGAAATAGTGTAATATTTTGGCAGCATTTTTTCTCTCAAAAAATACCACAAACAGCTGGACACTTGAGAGTGAGAAGCGAGCAACTTTGTCCTTTACTTTATCCTTTTCAATTGAGTCTCGGACTGCGGCCGTTCAAATACGTCGACGACTTCAACACAGAAGTGATAGAGAGCAGTTTGAGAAACTACACGAGATGGGAGAAGGACGGCAAGCCAGTGGAAATGTTTTTCACAATGGTTGAGAAGAATGATAAATTATGACATGTAACAATTAATGAATTTCTGATTCAACAAGATTAATAAAAGATTTTTTTGTTCATAAGCTTGAACTTTTCAACACTCCAGTTTTGATTAGAACGCGCTGTCTATTGAGAACATTGTCGATGTTCTCAATAGCTTTACCCTCTCTTATTTCCCTTTCCATTTCCCTTATTTCCATTCCCTCTTCAGTTTCATTTCTTTCCATGGCTTCTCCAATTCATCTCTAACACTTGCTGTTCTTCGATCTTCATTACTCATGTGCGCTCGCTCTTGCCCTCAAACTTGGGTAGTATTATTAGTGTTGTGCAAAAAGTTGTCAACCATTGGAATGGCAACCGTAGCCATTTACGGATTTGTGACAGCCGAATGATTCCTGTCTTTGCCATCCTAGGAATGGGAGGGAAGGAATCAATCCACTCCTTCCCCATCCCTCGGCTGTCAAAGGTGGAATCATTCAACTGTCTCCCATTCCGGGAATGGGGTGAGTGGAATGATTCCGACCCCTTCCCATCTGAGGAATGGGAGAGTGGAATGATTCCAGTGATGGAATGATTCCGCGGAATAATTCCACCTTCCTTCCTCTCATTGGAATGACTGAATGGGGCCATTTTTCGCCTTTCCAGCACTATGAGAGTCCTTCCACGATGCTACATACATCGTATTTAGACAAATTACGGTAGTACATCCATATATACACCACATAAGGGCATTAGAACAAGAATTAGGTGTCTCACAGTGGGAGGTACTGGATGCATAATCAACCTCAGCAATCTGGCATTGGCTGGTCCAGCATTCTCAATTGTAAGGAAGGAATAAGAAGAGTTTTTTTTTCTTTCGTCATATTCCCTAGCAGTTGTCCATCACATGAGAAAGACAACCGATCCGAAGTAATTAAATAAAAATACAATACTTATTCCTTTCCCTTTCTTTCACGTTCTGCAGCATATATGTAGTGTTATAGCAGTTCAGGCCTTGAAAAAAGAATGCCAATGCAAACACAAGTCGCCCTGGTACTTTTCCAACTGTTCATTCGGATCACAGATCTTCTGAATCTAAATGCTATGAGGGTGGAAGAGGAGTCTCATTGAACCGGCCCGATTGGAGTCGAAATGCCTACTGTTGTTATCCACGAGACTAGACTTCATCGTAAAAAGTTCCTTGTCATGACTAAAACAGCTTGAGAAAAACGGATAAGGTGTTCTTCACTGAGAATGGTAATTGTTTCGGAGTGGTTGTCTTTCTCATGTGATGGACAACTACTAGGGAATATGACGAAAGAAAAAAACTCTTCTTATTCCTTCCTTACAATTGAGAAAGCTGGACCAGCCTATGGATTGCCAGAATGTGAGGTTGATAATGCATCCAGTACCTCCCACTGTTAGTCACCTAATCCTTGTTCTAATGCCCTTATGTGGTGTAAATATGAATGTACTACCGTAAATTGTCTAAATACGATGTATGTAGCATCGTGGAAGGACTCTCATAGTGGTGGAAAGGCGAAAAATGGTCATTCCAATGAGAGGAATTCCAATTTCGGATGAAAATTCATAACTTCTTTCCGGAGAGATCCAGTCTAATGCCCCTAAAGCTACTATATAGTATAGGTCTGATGTATAGAATAAGCCACTACACAGTTGCTATCGATACCTCTACACAGGGGAGAATACACATAATCGAGTTGAAGCATATCCGAAAAATGTAATTTTTTGGCCCTAGCATCTCGGAAACCCACAAACAGGGCCGATTTTTTTGAAGAAAAAGATTCTCCAAGAAATTCTACACAAGATCCATGCCATTATTCCAGATGTCGAGCGCCGGAAAGGTTCGCTATAAATTACAGAATGTTAATGATTTTGGACAATGAAATCCTGTCAGTTCAATAATCATTATCACACAGGCAAGGCACACATTACACTTGCTAATTTAGCTTCAAAAATACATATCTATATCGTGAAGTTGTAAACGAGTTCATCATGGGTTATAGCAGATGCTTTTGCGAATTACGATATTCTAAACTTATGAGAAAAACACGACTTTTTGACATGACTCTGTTTTGTGATTTTTCACTTCTAGCGTCAAAAAATTAAAAAAAACAGGGCCGATTTTATTACTTAAAATTAATCTACACTGAATTCTGTCCAAACACTGTAGCGTCTTCTTGAAAATTAAGCACCGGAAAGATACGCTATTCAGGCCGAAAGAAGAGCCGGTGCTCATTTTGTCGATATATGGACTGTTTCGGAGTCCATATCTCCCGTTGAAACCGATTCTGATCTAACTTCCTCCACAAAAGTTTCTTGTCTTGATGTTCCCTATCGATATTGATGCTTAACAGGGGGGGGGGGGAGTCGTAAGGCATTTTTTTCGAACATAGCCGTCAAAAAGGTGGAAAAAATAACTGTG
>JACMIF010002906.1:777-11313 GCA_014805445.1 Diplogasteroides magnus
CCTCCCCCCCCCCCCGCCCCCCCCCGCCGCCCGGCGCGCCGCCCCCCCCCCCCCACACCCATACGTGGGAGAGAAAATTCTACCGGCGGTGGAAACCTCTAGAAATCCAGAATACCGTGCGCTTTCAAAAATATTTTCAAGGTTCCCGATTAGAGTGGAATAACGACGGGAAAGAATGATCGTTCCCGTCTGGAACGAAGGGAGGTTCGTCACGGGAACAAATCACTCTTACTCTCCTCCTCTCATGAGAGCGGTTGTTTATTTGAATGAGAGACAGCCTCTCTCATGAGAAGAGGAGAGTAAGAGTGATTTGTTCCCATGATGAACCTCCCTTCGTTCCCGACGGGAACGATCTTTCTTTCCCGTCGTTGTTCGTAGAACCCGCCACTATATTCCCGATAGATACTATCAAAGTCTTCCCGAAAATCACGATTATTTAGACTAACTGGGAAGCCCAACAAAAATATTTGCGAGTAGCCTCACCTCTACAGGTATGGGTACACCGCTACCAATGGGAGATGTGTCCAACCACGCATCACTGAGCGCCACCCTTTTGCACAGAAAGGGAGAGAGTAGAGAGTGAACATTTCATTAAGTACCTGAGTAGAAGGGAAGTCAATCGGCCCTTTCCCCTTCTTCTAATCGTAAGATGCAGCAGTCTCAGAGATCCTTTAGAAGAGCTCTTGACAAAATCAGAGTTGGTTCATCTGGTTTTATGGAATAACAGAGTGCATTAGATTAATGAATCGCTTAATTATGATGATTTCACTTTTGTTATTCAGTTAAATATGAGTGGAACAAGTCCGGCACGTCTTTTGGCGGCATATGGAGGAATCGCATTTCTTGTGTACCTGGAGACATCGGCGTTCTCTCGAAGTAAGTACATACTTGTGAGGAAGAGTAGTTGAATACATTTAGTGTCTCCTATTCTGTCTTCTCTTCCACTCATTTCACTTGCTCTATTCACTGTCCTCTCTCCAATGCAACCAGCCCCCAAGATCTTCACTGCATCATCCTTCATTTCTGCAGGTTCATTCACTTCTCTTCCATTATCTTCTCTTCCCTTTTAGCTGTGGCTATATATCTACAGACTTCTGCATGGTCTCCACTCTCGTTTGCCGCCCTCTTTGTAATTGGAAGGAATGTTCTCTATGTCATTTCATTCCTAGATCTTATTCGACAATGGAGTGCACCTATTGGAATCATGTCTGGTAAATATCTGTTCAAAATGCAAATTATCGTAATTCTGGATATTTCAGGTCTCTATCTTGTTTTATTCTCGTTCATCTGCTTCGCAGACCTATTGTTCTCTATTCCAACTCTCGTTTGTTGCCTATTTCTTGAGGTGCCTTCAGATCGAATGATGATTTAATAATAATCAAATCAGGTTGTTTCCGCTGTCTTCCTTGTTCTTGCAAGTGGTTCTCTCGCTCAAAGTGGAAGTACAGAAGACAATTTCAATTCACAAGTAAGCGATTTGTATTACAAATGTATTAATAAGTAAACTGCTCAGGCGAGTCTTGTCCGACTGTTGGGCGCAGTTTTAGAAACTGCTTCCGTTTCTATGTTCATCTACAGTGCATTCGCGAGAAGAACAGAGGCAACTCTATTCCTTTATCGTTTAACTGAGTATCTAGCTCATGGATTGTTGTTTTTGGCGAATGAGATGGAGTTTTAAGAAGTCATTTTGTTCACATTGTATGAATTATTAGCCCTTAGACGAAGGTCCTTACTAACTTACTGTAAGAACTCCTTAGGCTAAGGACCTTAGCAGTAAATCATGTATGATACATTCTGTTTCTTTAATTTTCGGATATAGACTACAAGATAAGATAGTATTTGTTTAGAACTGGTTACTCAAATTTAACATTGTACAATATTTTGAGTTTTCAATGTGACGATTATGGTTTAAAATTTACATTGTACTTTCTTACCGGTTTTTAGTTGCTTTATCTATAAACTAACAACCATAGATTTGAATATTTCGTTGTTATACTTTCGACTAGTGTGGGTTAGTTCTAAATCGGTAAATTTATCGTCATTCTTCTCCGCTGCGCTGTTGTCTATGAGTGAGAGAGAGACACCATCTCTGCGGAGAAGAATGAAATTTTTATTGATTACAAATGTACTTATTTAGAACCCCTTTTATGGGCGTCCATGCAAATCTAACCTCCCTATTCTCTACCGAGCCGTTGTCTATCTATGAGTTTGAGAGACGACCACTCAGAAGAGAATATAGAGATTAGGATTGCATGGACCACCCACACTACTGTCGACGGTAGCATTCCAGTCGCAAGATAACACAATTAAGATTGAAGCCTGGGTTAGAGGAATTGTCAAACGTTTAGCTATTTGACAACGCCCTGTTCCTTATGTTTTCCTCTTATGTATTGTGTTTTCATTTATTTTAAATACTGTTCACATTGTTTCGGGTCTCTCTCTGGATATCTTGTCTCATTGTCGTTAATCAAGTAGCTGCTAGCAGATAACTTTACAGAAATTTATTTTAGATGATCAAAGTTTGCTGATCAACCTGTTAACACGCCAGTTCGCATATAATGGAAGTTCTTGACACAAGGCACTCAAGTTGACAGCATGGACTACACAAACGTTTACTGTAAGTAAAAGTATGTGTAGGCCATGTGTATTCTTTTTGATGTGCAGGTAAAGAAATGTCTTTTTTACAGTGTTATGCTTTCAACAAGGAATTTCCTTTTCTAGCATGTAAATGGCTGTTTCTGTAATTTTCCGGCGTGTTGCAGGGAACGCGTAATGCAGTTCTATCGTTTTGAGTCTTCCGCTGTCTCTCGCGCAATTTCTTTCATTTCGAACACTATTTTTAAATTGTTTTTCTCGAGAATATAGATGTAATTTATTGATTAAGGTAAAATGGTCACGCAAGGAACACCTGGAGACCCCAACCCGGCCGTCAAGGGCAGGTTTGTCAAAATATAAATGCTTTATGGTGATCAGATATAAAAATAAAATTTCGGAGGGTCATATCTTACTCTGGATTTATGCATTAGAATCGAATGATGTCCACGTCTTGTATGTAACATGTCTTGTATGCTTAGTCAAGTATACCAAGCTTCATGCGCTATGGTGGCCGATTTACTTGTCCAATGAAATTTTAAGGACGTTTTGTAATCTGTGTATAAATTCTTTTAGGCTATATGTGAAGGCAGTCTTCACGGGATTCAAGCGCGGCCAGCGCACCCAGCAGGAAAACACCTCGCTTCTCAAGCTTGATGGCGTCCACGACAAGAAGGAAGCCCTTTGGTACGTCGGCAAGCGATGTGTCTACATTTACAAGGCACACAACAAGACCAAGGTACGTTTTTTCCATTCATAATAGAGAAATTAGATCAAAAGTAGTAGATTAGTCAGTTAGACCTCCACCAAATATTCTACTCTTTTAAGCGTGTAAGCGCTATTCTTTATCACAGTAGTCCTTTAACAAGTGTCAATATATTCTACGTGCTGTTCATTTTCACAAGAAAAGATTAGCACGAAAGCAGAATCTTCCCGCTCCATAGTTGCATTTTCCTACTTATGTCAAGCTTGCGGTACCTCGTACAACCCGTTCTTTGATTGATACCCGTCGTACCTAAAATGTATCTGAGCAACAATAATCACCTGAATGGAGGGAATATTAAGAACATGAAATATTTTGTTTACGTAAGTGATGTTTTCTTAAGCAAGCCGGTATTTATAGGTTGCCGGTAAGAGCCCCAGCAGAATCCGTGCTATTTGGGGCAAGATCACTCGCCCACATGGAAATACTGGATCAGTTCGCGCCAAGTTCCACCACAACCTTCCTCCCGCAGCTATGGGAAATCGTATCCGAGTGGTTAGTTTTTAAAAAAGTCTACGTAAGCGAAATCTCTAGAATAGCACTGAATTTTATATAGTTTAGTTTTCGAGTTCTCAATTTTTGAAGTAATAGCGCAAATTCTGTTGCATTTGCTCATTTTCCCGCAAGTTATGAGACCTTAATAATCTGCACATGCATGCTCTCAGCGCTTCTGCGAGGTAGAGATTTACTACCGATTTCGTCAGACTATGTTTTTACTGCGTTCTGCAAAATCAAAGTTGAGCTTCGGACGAAAATGTTGTCCAAATTTCATACACGCGCGGTCAGCCTTCCGGCCCCGCCCACAAAGAAGTTTTGTACAGTAACTTACAGTAACCGAATCAGTATTCCGGATCCGGATTTATATTTTGCGGAATCAAGTCGATTTAACGTTGGCAAATTGCTAAGTTGAATTTTGATGTGCATGAACGAATGGATCTCTCATTAATAAAACCCGGTTGAAACGTATTCGCGTTTACGGAATTGTGGGCGTGGCCGGCATGCACTCGCGGTCACTTCAGTAGTGTGTTGTCCGAACACGCCCACAATTCCGTAAAAGCGAATCCGTGTTTTATAAATGAGAGATCTATTCGTTCATGCACATCAAAATCGGACTTGGCAATTTGCCAACGTTAAATCGAGTTGATTCCGCAAAATATAAATCCGGATCCGGAATACTGATTCGGTTACTAAACTTAAAAAGTAAAAAACTTCTTTGTGGGCGTGGCCGGAAGGCTGACCGCGCGTGTTCATACATCACGAAATATTTCTTTGAACAAATCGCCCAGAGAATATAAACCTAATTGACACTAAGAATTTTTAAGCAAATTTTTTTGCCGAACGCCGCACATATCCTTTGTAGAATAGCTGAGGGGCATGCCAAGTATTGGTTATTAAGGTACGTAAGTATCAACGCATAGAAAATGGGGTGGGGGGAATTGAAGGAAGTAGTTTTTTTTAAAAATAAAAAGTTGCTATTGGAAAAACATGGGGCTAATATAAGAAATCAAATTCGTTCAAAATTTATCGTTTCGTTTTAGTAGATTAGCAAAATGTTTGGCATGATTGGATTTTATCCTGGCGCTTATGAGTTGGGAAAGTAGTCTCATTAGTTGTTATTGGCTAATTGTGAGTAAATAGTAATTAATTAGTTTCATTTTCAGATGCTGTATCCTTCCAACATCTAAATGGTAACCTGCGTCTTGATTGTTATCGGAAGAGAGTTCGTCTCTGTTTTCCACAACTCAATTGTTGATAAACGGTTGACCCTTTGCTTTTGAAGTGGACATTTTGTTAACATATTTATCAATTCACTGAGAGATGAAACAAGGTTCTCTATTGGCTACCTCGGAAAAGTAAGATACGGTTGGAAAAGGATATTGGACAGATAAAGGAACGGCCCCCACCATTTCTAAAGTTTGTTATTATATATGTTGGAGGTATGTCCTAGAACCGATGTTCATGTCAGTCGATTTCAGTAGCCATGTTTTCAGCGTGATGATATCCTTTTCTCTCGGCATAGTCGGTATTTGTTTCGTTTAGTTGCCTTGTGGATAAGTCGGCAGGGGTTGGCCCTTCAAAACACGCGTATTCTCGGATATTAGAATGTTTACCCGTTATATTGGTGGGCGGCATCGGCTTCATGGTTCCCATGTTTTCTAGTGACGAGAAAGCAGTCTTAAACATGTGTGGAAGGGAGTATTGTGATATTCCTGATGTTTCTGATTAGTATACGATGTAGGTATTCTGTTGTACCTGGATAACAGGTTGGGCAGACATGTCCAATATAGAAATAGAGGACTAGAAATGCTGCGAAGTGAATGATAGCGAACCAGAAGTTGATGAATAACAAAATGAGTAGGTTGACGAGAAACTGAAGATGACAAGAATCGGGATGATGCTATTGTTGTGATCCATTTTTCCATTTTTAAATATAAAAATGTGGGCTCCAGAAGTCTCACATTTTTATGTTTACAAAATATATTAAAATGCCTCATGTTGACTTACACCAACAAAAGAAATGTATCTGTTGCTGAATGCGGAATACCATGTCATCGGCTGGTCTACAATAGCTCCTGATTCTTCTTCCTACAATCTCCACTATTGGAACGTATTGATTGTCTACGCACAATGGTCGCTGAAGTGCTAGCCTTGGTGTGTCTCTCATTAGGGAACAGCTGATCAAGGTCTCCGTTATCGGCCATCTGTTGCATACTTCCATACGAGAGTGGGGGTTGACTGTTGGTTCGATTACTGTAGATGGAATTGCCTTTTGGGTCTTCGTTGTGACTGACACTGCATGGGTGACATCTTCTAGGTCTGCACTCATAGCAAGGGACACATACGCATAGTTAACAAATGCATAAGTGATGAGGAAAGGCATAGTGGAAAGGATGGCAAGCATATTGAGATCACCTGAGTAGAGAGTTAGTTGAACATGAAGATATACACACACCTAAGAGAACGAAGACACAAGCCACTCCCATCATGACCACTCCTGCCAACACTGGATTCTTATTAGGACCATGCTGTAAAGGGAATCAAACAATCAATAGACATCTACTACAGTACCCCTCGTGCAAGTGGATCGAGGATTGGAATGATTCCTTCTGCTGCTATTCCCTGAATGGATACTATTGCACTATGAAGTAGAATGGATGTGACCTGGAGAACACGAGGAGTACCAAGAAGTGAACCAATAACAGAAGAAAGTGAACAGATATAAAGGCCTGCCATGAAGACAAATCCTGTCAGAGACACCTCAAAGAGAAAAGAGAGAAAGAGACAAGAGACATACATTACCTTCTCTTCTATCACATTGTCACACAATAGCCATTCTCTATCCACAACTGATCCCAGAACAAGAATGAAGAGGAAACAGACTGAGGAACTGAGAAGGGAAAGGATTGAGGGAAAGAAGACACACTTACCTAACACCCACTGCTGACAACTCTCCCAATGGAATACTCTTGTGTGGAGTACGAAGGTCTCCAGACATGTTTACTCCTCAAGAGAGGATGTAATACTACAATAGATATGAAAGAACCTGCAAGAACACCGAGGAAGTTAGCGAAGAAGACACCGAAAACAGTGAAGAAGGACTGAGGAGATTGAATGAGGGGAACACCCAACTAAACAACAAAATGAAGAAGAATGAAGGAAACAGACAGTACATGACTGCAATTGAAGGAATCGTAATGGGGATTGGTATTGGATTTGAATCGAAGAGAAGAGAAAGAACCTATTCCATGAGCTAAAATGAAAGAATTGAATGGATAAGACAAGAGAAGGAACCTTGATCTTTCGTGTATAAACTACCAAGGAAGAAGTCAATAGCAGCCAATGCCAGACATGACAGAAGAATAAGTTGGAGACGAATGATCCAAGTGACACCCGCACTGTTGATGACTATAACGCAATGAACTGACAGATAGACAGACAAGACAAACCAGTCAGAATGACAATTGTCAATATGGCCGATACTTTGATTACTGTAGTTGATTCACTCTCAAAGAATGCAGCCACTGACTCTCCGAATCCAACTGCTACCAATGATGTTGCCACTGCCTAAAAGGGAAACAATGAAGAAAAGAGACCTGTCTGAAGGCATACAGTACTCCCACTGACCTGTCCGAAGGCATACAGTACTCCCACTGACCGGTCCGAAGGCATACAGTACTCCCACTGACCGGTCCGAAGGCATACAGTACTCCCACTGACCTGTCCGAAGGCATACATTACTCCCACTGCACCACCTATTTGACCACCCAGAACATGAGAGACAAGAAAGTAGATTCCACCACTCTGAATGAATAGAATGATTGTAATAGGAAGATAATCACCTGCATTCGACATCTTTCAACAATTCCAATGGCAGAGAATACAGTAACAAGTGCCAATGTTGTACACATTATGAGTATAAGAGTAGCATCTGCCACACCAGCCGTACCCTGAGAAGAATGAAAGAAAGAACATAACACTCACACTCACCACTATCCATCCCATACGAAGAAATACTATTATACCAAATATGTTAGTCATTACTGTAGTGAATACTCCATCCCATGTACCAAATAGTACAGGTTGATTGATTAGAAGATTCCTACAACAAACTCTTTCCTTCCCTTCCCTTCTCTTCCCACCTTTGCCACCAAGGAACACCCTCATCCGAATGAACTCGTTCTTCTGCTGCATACAACGAATCGGGAGGATGTCGTTCCTCCATCGAAGAAGGGAAAGGGAAGGGGAAGAGGGTCAAAAGGGGGACTGGAGTAAGGGAGAGGAGGCCTCTTTTGGAAGGAAAAGGAATCGATGAAAGGAAGTGAGGGAAGGATACAGAAGAAGAAAAGAACGAGACATCAGACACATATCATATATGAGTACGAGTAACAATTACCATACACATTAACAACATTACAAACATAAAGCTTTATTTATTAAAATAATATAATATTTTATTTTTACCATTGCATGCCTTGGTGTTTGGTATTAGAGTGAAATTGTGGCTGAAAGATATGTGTCAATGTACCCTTGGTGTGTGATAGTGTAAGTCCTTCTCTCAAAGATATGTGTCAATGTACCCTTGGTGTGTGATAGTGTAAGTCCTTCTCTCAAAGATATGTGTCAATGTACCCTTGGTGTGTGATAGTGTAAGTCCTTCTCTTCTCTTCTCTCATCCCTTCACTTCACCAATCGATCCTCTCCTCTTCTCTTCTTTTCTTCAATGAAACGTCAGAATATCCGTTCTCTGTCTCTAATTGTCTGTACTCTTACATATCTTCTTGTGGGAGCAGCTGTATTTGATGCTCTTGAGAGTGGGAATGAAATGCAACAGGTACGGTATCTATGTCAAAGGGGTACGGTATCTATTAGGTTGGTGCATATGTTTTCCGCCACTTTTGTTTCGACTGCTGTATTTCCTTTTCTATTGATGATAGCCCCTATCCAATTATCATAGACTCCCCACATAAGATCTCACTAGCTGCCACACTCACCAGCCTCAGCCGCTGTATTGAGGTGCAGCGCGATTTTTCGAAATTGGTCGACTCGCGCTTTTGACCACTCGCTACTTGTGTGCGTCCTAGCTCTCGCAGTTGAGCTACCTCAAAGATGTCAAAGACAAAATGTAGCCAACTGAACTTCCGATAACCACGAATTTTCTCCTCGCTATCTATGTCAAAGGGTACGGTATCTATGTCAAAGGGTACGGTATCTATGTCAAAGGGTACGGTATCTATGCCAAAGGGGAAGGAAAGGTCATTCAGAGGGAACAATCTTCTTATGTCAAAAGACAATTCATGTCGAGATACAATATGACTGAAGGGGATTATCAAGTATTAGAGGTTCTCTTTCTTCTTCTTCCCCTCTCATCTTTCATTCAGAATATCATTGTTCGATCAGTCCCTCATAAGGCTGGATATCAGTGGAAGTTCAGTGGGGCTCTTTACTTTGCCACTACCGTAATCACAACTGTTGGCTATGGACATTCAACTCCCATGACTGTCGGTGAGTGTCGTTTCGGAAGTTCAGGTGGCCGAGTGGTTAAAGGTACACTCCGGGGCGCCGAATATTGCAAACTGACATTGGACACGGTAGCTCCTTTAATTGAGCTTTACTCTTATATTTGTATCGAAATAGACTAATAGAGAATGCAGTTTACATTCAGAGCTAGGAACTAACATCGCTATAAAGCCACAATATCAAATTTACATCTCATTCGCGAATTAGCTGATTCGAATTCTACCGTGTCTAATGTTAGTTTGCGATAGAAATCGGCGCCCCGGACTGTACCTTTAAGGCGTTGGTCTGCTAATCCAATGGGGTTTCCCCGCGTGAGTTCGAATCTCATCCTGAAAGTATGTTTTGCAGCGGGAAAGTTGTTCTGCATGTTTTATGCTCTGTCTGGAATACCTCTGGGACTGGTGTGCTTCCAAAGCATTGGTAGAAAGTAGTGAATGCATATGAAATCCCAAAGTTCATTCTACCTCTGCTCTCTCATTCGCGCAGTGGTCTCTAATTCGTAGATACGACCGCGCGTTGGAGAATACAGGATGACGGAATGAACTTTAGGATTTGATTTGCCTTGACTATTATTATTGTGGAAAACGGAACTGACAAATTCCATGTCCCGAGTTGATTTTCCGAATTTAATAAGGACTCTTGAAACATATCTGAATGTCAATGTGACCATAATGTTTTCATCGATATTTCGGTTGGAACATGTTCAAATGTGTCCAAAATGATTTTAAAAATCTATTTTAATTAGTTTACTTCGAAATAATTAGAAAAATAGCTCATATTTATTCGCACTTTCACAGAGGAGTTCAGATATGTTTCATGATTACAATATAAAGAAATGCACACTTTGCGATCATCCATAGGTAGGTCCAAAACTCGCCATGTGTACCAGCAATGTCACTTCCGTTTTCCACAATAATAGATAGAGTGAGTTGTCGGCATTGAGAAGGTCTTCAGGTGAGAGAATGAATACATTTGCTGGGCGACTTGTGAAGAAATTGAAGGGATGGATAGGAAGGAAAGATGAAGTGAGTTGAATAGATTGAATGGATTGAGTATTGATTGGTAGATTGGACATCTTGTTCTACTTCTATTGAGTATTGATTGGTAGATTGGACATCTTGTTCTACTTCTATTGAGTATTGATTGGTAGATTGGACATCTTG